>OMLB01062963.1:0-19723 GCA_900302555.1 Myripristis jacobus | reverse complement strand
TGCATGCAACATTTCCCTACCGCCCTTTGACATTTTGCATATTTTCTTGTACTGCACTAATGGATCAGAAATGCATTCATTTATTTCTCTTTTGTATTAAAGGAAAGTTTTCTAAGTTCAGGTGGAAGTATAACATTACACAATGACCTAAGTCATGGAAATTTATGGAAATACATACATTTACAATACAGTGGGCCCTAAGTGGGACCCCTGGCATAAATACAATATTAGAAAGACAGATATTAATTCAAAATATGCTAATTGAAGATGCTGTCTGCGGTTATAGCTCAAGAAAAATGTACTAAATGTTAAGTTGGATGAATACCTTCTATAGCTGGTGTACCTGTAATTGCTAAATGAGTGCAGCTGTGTGTTGTGGTAAGGATACTGAGTTCTGCGGCACTGTTAGCCCTCTGCATGGAGAGGAAGAGCTCTATATGCTTCAGCAGCTGTGTCAGGTCCTGCACAGCATCTTCCTTAAGCAGCTTCAGGTAGATGCCATACCTGCAGATAAGACAAAAAAAGAAAACATATACATGTGGATCACTCACGTCCATCTGCGCCTACAAAGCCACACAATATTCAGGTTTTTACTACAGTGTCGAGACCATCATGGGCCACATTCACATTCAGTCAGTCATATGAGTCATATGACTGACTCACTTGAATCTACAGCTGCAAACTACATCATTCCAAATTAATAAAAGGACGTTAAGTTGTATTACTGCCTGATTATCTAACTGCCTTAATACACTCACAGAAGGGTTAACATCACTTTACAGGTGTCTCTTTTTGAAACCAAAATGCACATAAGTAGGGAGTGCACAAGGGAAATAGATTTGCTCAAATGAATGTATTTCTCCTGTTATCAACATCCGCTAACTTCTGCGCCTCCTGAGGGGTGTACTCCAAAGTGAGATTAGTAGGTTAGCAAGCCTATGTTGAGCCTAAAGCCAGGGGTTTCAGTGTCACAAAGGTGTCTATCTTTTAACCTGGCTAGATCACCATGGTAACCTATGTTGCAACCTGGTCCAGAGTAGGTGATGTTTCAAGTTTCAGCTTAAATCGGCTATAAAAAGCATCAGCCTTTCACTAAACAACTCCTTTGGAAATGGCATCACGACTCCTGGAGGACCCCATGAATGTTGATGCCTGAGTTTTCTGAGGTTCTCTTTGGAGCGAGAGAGTCTTTTGAGACCATGACGATCCATTGTGTTTTCCTGACAATCTTCTCCATGAGTACTACACATTCTCAGCTGTGGCAACACAAACTACGCAAACTAGTGGAGCCATATGTTGGTCATGCCACATAAAAAAGATGTGCGCTTACAGTGGTGCAAACTGTGTGCATGGCGGTGTGTTTTGTTTTGTTTTTGGCCACAGGAACCTACATGCATGCAGAAAATCTGAGCAAGAATACTGTATACTGTGCTATTCACAAGATTGTTCTTGCTCTCACTGAACTACTGAATATGTTTGTAATGTCCTCAGACCAGGCAACATGCATTCATGGTTCACATTAATAATCATGTGTACTTGCATGTGAAATATAATTCATAAATCTAATGCCTTTATAGGACTCCCTAGGGTGATAGGTGCAATTGATTGCACCCATGTTCCAACAACAGGAGCTTTGTTAATAGAAAGTCCTTTCACAGTAACAGCGTTCAGGTAAAGATAGCTGGCAAGTAATGTTGTGGCTAGCTTTTTCTTTCCCTCTGCTCCTGTACTGCACATGTTTCACATACCTTTCTGTCACGATTCTGTGTTCATGCACTTTTGTGTTTAACGTTATGGACTCTGGTGTTTTCTCTTAGACTCTGTGCTTATTGACTGTTTGTATTTTGAGCTCTGCCCTGCTTGTTTTCTCCTGCACACTTGCCTTGAGTTACTCTGTTTTCACTTGTGCCTAGTTAGTTCAGTTCCTTTGGCCTCCATCTGTTCTGCTCTTTGTCCTATCCAGTGCCTCCAGTGTTTTCCCTCCAATTTCTGTCCCTGCCTCCTCACCAGCTGTCTTCCTGATTTATTCCTTGTGTGTTTATACCTGTAGCCCTGTCAGTACTCTTTGTTGATTCGTTGTTATGTTTTTCTGTGTTCTGAGCTCCCATGAAAACCTGCTTTCGGTAAATAAACATTATTTTTCTTCACTTCAATCCTGTTTGCCTGCCATCTCCTGAACTTGGGTCCACCTGCTCTGCATGCCTCAGCGTAACAGCTTTCAGGTGCTTGTCAGCAGCCATTGTGCAGAGAGAGAGTTTACGCCTGCATCAGATTACACAAATAAGTCAGACTACATGTCTTTACTCCTTGAAGTGTCACATAAACAAAAAACAGTGACGTGGCATCTGGGTCGCCCCATGACACCCTGACGCAAAGTCTAGCATGTCAGGCTTTTTTTGTATTTTTCCGCGTGTGATAGCTCCTATGTCATGTTCCTTGATGTTGACCAATGACAGAGAGCTCTCTAACTCACATGTAAACACGCCAAAGAGAACGTGAAGAATGCTGCTGTTTCTGTTGTCAGGTGGGACACTGACAGAGGAAACGTTTTTTGAGCTGTGGCAACAATACCTGTGCCTGTCTGAGGTTTCCTCAAGGGAGTACCATGAGAGTCAAAATGCCAAGGGCTGTGCTATTTTGGTGGATGCGCACTGGCACACATCTCTCCAAAATCACATGTTCTCCTATTGATGTTATGCTTGCTTGTTTCACGCAGATATGAAGCAGTAGAAACATCTACTTGTACATCAGAATATGATTATTAATTGGTTAAAATACAGTAAAACTACCACAGCACTGGCAACACTACTGGGAATATCAACAAAGCCAAAAATGTAAAGTTGCCGTGGAGAAACTGCCTGTGTCCTCTCCTTTCTAGGGGGTCTCCACAAATGTGCCTGAAGCATTGCAGTTTTATTTCAAATAGAACAAGGCCGAAGGCAGCAAAGAACACTTTGTAGGAGAACAGAAGTGAGGCTGTTTTGGCTATTAAATCTGACTGTGTGTGTGTTTCAGAAAACTCCAGTTTCCACAGTTCTCTCTTGAAATTGAAAGAAGTGATAATACTTCAGTCACAACTATTATTAGGAGCTGGTTTCTCTTTAGAAAAGCTGTTCTGATCTCCTCCTCCATTAGAAAATGCCAGTGTGTCAGAGCAGGAAGAGAACTGCTATTAAAAATGGAGAGACAGCCCATCGTGTCCTCTTTGTGGCCAGCCAGGAACAGAGCCACAGTCGCCTTTTTTCTTTCTTTCTTTCTTGTCTTTTTCTTGTCACAACACAAGACCGCCAGCATCACACAGAGCACTTCTGTAGCCATGATAGACAATTTCTTGACCCTCATCCCCGATGATTTATGAACTTGTGCAGGGATGTGAACAATGATTGATCGGGGTCATCATTGTCATGTTGCCAGGCCACTGAACAAGACACCAAAAGAATTTGATTCATCCAATAGTTTGCAGTTTGATGTACAGGAACATACACAGGCACACAGGCCCAATGAACACACTGCATCTCCAAGTACCCAGGATGCATCAAGTAAAGGAGGCATTAGTGACAGCAGCCAGATGGACAGACCAGACACACCTTTCACTATGACTGATTCAGCAGGGCTCTAATGACAAAAATGGCTGATGACAACCTCTAGGTCGTCCAGTCACCTTCTAATGTGGCATCTAATCTGGACAGTTATACAAACACACACACACACACACACACACACACAGCTCCTTGCGCATGTTGAAACAATTTCGACAGGGGGGGACTGGGCCCTCTCACATTTGCAACCTGTGTCCCCCACACTTTATTCCACCTACAAATTGGTGAGTCCACTAAATTGTTCACCCACTGTCCCCCCTCATCCCCACCGCACCTTTATTTTTTTTAAAAATATATATATATTTCTGTTATTGGTAGCTTTCTCACTAGTTATTTTCAAATTATTGGTTAATTTTGATGTAGTTTTAAGGTAATTTTTCTTGTAATGTTCATTATGGTTTTGAAAGAAATCCAATGAATTTGCTTGGGGATTCAAAGGATTCGTATATACACACAATTGAAGTGGCTCAAACCTGTTGATTTTTTTTTTACTTCCATGATGGCTACGCCTCTGGCAGCCATTTTGTTCAGTATGCACAGTATTGCTTGTCAGCAGGCCTCTACTGGACAGAGAAGTGGGCATGTAGTTGGAAGAAAGTAACATCAGAAATCTGTGGTTGTAGCTCTTGCCTCAGAGCTAAGTTAGACTGTTGACTGTTATCCTGGATAGACCAACAAACTTAGAGATGCAACAACAACAAGCTTTTCTTTATTCTCATGAAGCTCCCATGTGTTTCCCTTTCAGAGTAAATGTATAATTAGTTCTGAAACAAATGAACCAAGCCCTTCCTCTAAATTTATGTCTAATTCTCAAACACCTTTTACCCAGTCGGTCACAATACTCTGAAGCTTACACAGTGTGCTCTACAGATGCCAAACATGGCATTTGGAGTGTCTTTATGCATGCCTTAAAACTTTTCAGCTGAAAATCTCCCTTCAGGAAAGCGGTAGAGAATGGTGATATATCCACTATCTAATGTAACAGCAGGGCATCGTTAAGCGAAGAAACGAGTTTGGTGAGAACAATAACAGCTCTGATGGTCTACTTATGGGAGAAATAAAAAATGGACTGAGCATAATGCACAATGTGTAATGTAACAAGAGGGCATCATTAGGGTCAGAATAGCAGCAGGAGGACATTAACACACTTTAGACAGGTGTGCAACTCCCATTGCAGGAGCAGAAGGGAAAAGTAAAGCTCCTGTGTAACACAGAAGTGTGTCATTAAGAAAAAGCTGGGTGGTGAAGCAAAGTGCCCATCCACACAGCAACTACAGGAAGAACCTTCTTTGGATCCTTTCACTCTATGTCCTATCAACCCTATGGCTTTGTAACCTCAAAACACATTTAATTTGATGATTATATAATGGCATTTTAAAAATGTTCTGTAGAAAAATCTTATTTTATAAGTTTGAAAGATTTTGGTTCTACTTCCGGGTTGTGGGGTCGCAAAAACGGAGACACTCAAACAACCATGATGCCTTGCACTGCACACGATGGTCAACTCAGTGAATTGGGACATGTTCTACAAGAAAGTATAACACACCAGTTCGCCTAAGACTTTATGGAATTTACGGCATAAGATAATGCCATTCAACTCCATGGATTACATACTTTTGACATGGACCTGGGTGCTTAAAACTATCTGCATAACCTACAGTCAAAATGTTTGATTGGTAAAATGTTGTGTTACAGGTGATTGTCACTCTAATCAGAGTCAGCATTGACTTTAATGGCCAAGTGTGCTTAGGCATTTAAAGAATTCGTAGTCTCTGGTACATACATATGCTCCTACATAAGCCTTTGTAATAACAGCCGAGGCAAATTATTTCAAAATGCAGGAGAATTTGCATGCAAGTATCTGGTATGCAAGGTTTTTATTACAAAATGCAAGAATTATTCAAAAATGAAGGAAAAATGCATTTCATTTTGGAGAGTTATTATATGCAGCAGGAATAAAGCATTGTTACGCTATCTAGTCCCCCCAGAACCCCCAGGAAAGGTGGACTTGTTTCAATTGAAGGGAGGCACATAAATGCATAGGGCATATAAATATAGGCATATAAATATAGCTAGACAGCCATATAGTGGTTATGCCACTTATACATAGATGTGGGCCTTTCTTGTTATTTGCGTATAATACAACATCACCACCCATGTCAATTTTCACCAGCTCAAAGCTGGGCCACAAAATTTATGAAACCGGGTGAATATATCTTGTGGCATTGCCACAATGTGTGTGCAATGCAATCTGGTCTAATGAGCCTCTGTGTTATTTCATGATGGATTTCTCCCTGTATGATTGCTGAATATCAACAACATCAAAAATCTGAAATTTGTTGTTGATATTTTAAATAGCTGCTATTCACCAGAATAACAAAAATACACCACCAGTCAACAAAATAGCCCCAGAAGTATATGGTACATCACCAACAGCTATATTGCAATGTAAATGTGGATCCTCTGACCCAAAATTACCAAAGTGCAGCTTGTGGCTAAGTGGGTGTAAGTAGAAGACAGTTTGCTGCTGTAAGTAAGAAATGTTCTTAGTCAGCATGTTTGATTAAACACGCTGTAGAAAAAACAATAATATACCTGAGACAGATGCAGACTCCCAGCTGTTGTATAGGCGGCAGCACAGCATTTTTCACACTCCTCTCCTCTGCTGTAAAACAAGGCGATTAAAGATGAGAGGCAGTTATTACCAGCCAGGAAATACAGCCAGAGAGCAGATATGGCAGGAGGTTTCACAGAAAAATACTCCCCAGACATCACTAACAGGCTCGTTAGACCACGGAGGACGGCAGGACCATGACAACACACAATAACTTGCTGCTTCCAAGGCACTACAGATGTGATGCTGTGTAGGTAATTTCAAAGCGGGCAGCTTTGCAACACTGCTTTTCATCTCAGTGTTTCCAAAGCAGCGCAGTATCAAGGTGAGTTAGGTAATTTCACTCAGCCAGTCAGCCATGGTTGATTTCATGGCAGCTATAAAGCCAGCATTTTTATGGTGAACAGTGATGTCACAACTCACGTCTTCAGCAGTTTGGTTGATGGTTTTTGAAACATACAGGCTGGGTTGCACCAACACAGATTATCTCCAGTACTATTTTGTATGCACGGGTTTTCAAGGGTTAAATTTAAAGTCAATATCACATCATAATTTACACTGGAATTTGAAGTTTTGGTTTAAATTTAATCTAGGTTTAGACTAAAAGCTACACTGAGTTTTCAAGAGAGGTTTAAATTTAATCCTTCTTCACTTTAAACCAGAATTTAATAGTAAAGTATGATTCGGTGTTATAATCTGGTTTAAAAATGAATCCTTGAGGCGCCCTGGTAGTTTATCTGGTAAGAGAGTGTACCACATGTTAAGGCTGAGTCCTGATCGCAGCGTCTTAGGTTCAAGTCTGACCTCGGGCTATTTGCTGTATGTCACCCCCTGTCTCTACCCTGCCTTTCCTCTTTCCTCCCTCTCTCTCTACTGTGACTGTCAAATAAAGCAGAAATGCCCAGCCATAGTGGGCTCAACAATTTTGATAAATGCGCCACAGGCATTTCAGGGACGCAGCAGAGCGGTTATAGATTTGTACACCGCTGCTTTGTACAGACTGAATAACGCAATGACTGTGGAGAGCTGATAACTTATTTGTTAAGGTGCTTTCATTACATCCTGGCTTTGGGGAAGGATATTATTATTACATTTGTGCTAATGGATCTCTCGCTTCAGACACTTTGTTGTAAGATGATCAGAAGATTTCAACAGTTAATATGAAAAACATTATCCAGACATCAACATTGGCAAGCTAAACTCCAAATCCAATTTACAAACTAATGTTCCACAATTATGCGAGCAAAATGATAATAAGGTTGTTCTAATCTACATCTCAAAGTGATAATTGAACACCGTTACCATGGAAAGATCAGAGCTGAGCAATGTGGAGTAATCACAGATGCTCAAATACTGTATTAACTGGGGGAAAAGAGGTTTTGATGAGGGCATGAAGCAGTGCCAAGACAACTACTGCTGCATCATCCTCTCTCCTCTCATATTAACAACCTCTTGCTGATGGCAATTACCATCTAATGGAGATGAATGCCCTCCTGTTGTATCCATTTCCTCCATCTCCATTCCTTTCTCCTCCCAACTCTCCAGAATTATGCCACTGATGTCTATTTTTCAGCTTTTAATGACTATAATCATAACCATCACACTTCTGCTCAAAAAAATAATTGTTTTAAAATGTAACATGTCATGTATCTCTGGAATTAGCTAGGATCCCTATCTTTAATGGCTAAGCAGCTGTCACTGTTATGAAGAGTAGCACCAATAATCCGCTTCTTGCACCCAGTTAATCCAATTTATGCATTCTGGGGGCTTGATTGGAAACAAAATCCCTGGTATCCTTTGTCATTTTGTCAGTTCAGAAATGAAAAGACTCTAAGAAAGTACTACATAGCGCTGGAAACCTCATCTCGCCAACATGACATTGGCCACTGGGATTGAATATTCAAAAACCGGTGCAAATGAATCAATATTGGAACATTATTTTTCTAATTTTTCACTGCCTAAAATGTTGAAGTCTGGCAGAAAATTTTTCACTGTTCTGCTGATCATCCACTCAGTTGCACTTTGTCAAACCAATTTACTGTAACCTTGGATGGACGGCTTCTCCCGTCAAACACCCAAAGGAAGAATATGATGGGGAAAAAAATCCAGATTTTAATGAAGACCTAATTAAGAAAAATAAAATCTTAATTGGAGCTATTAAGATGTAATTGTTAGATAAATGTCTCTCTCTTTGTTTCCGGCTACCCATTTTCAGTAGACTTGTGAAATAAATGGCACTACTGGACAGCTGTCTGTAAGAAGTCAGCAGCATGAAGGGTGAGGAGATACAGCTCAGGACGGGAAGCCAGCAGAGGTTAATGCCTGGCAAATGAATCTCACTGCATACAATGGGAGCACTCATGTAGAGCAGAGTGGCTGAGACTGTAGTCAATTTTGGTGAGGTGCAGTGGGGGTTTCTCCTCACCTGGGCACTTTTGCTATTTTGGTGACATGCTGTGTGGCGAGGTGGGAGGAGAAGCACAGTGGCGGGTGGGTTCTTATCAGTCTGCTGGTGCACTGTGGTTTTGATGTCATGGATGACCGCAATTTACACCCACTGATACCTGCCTACTTGGCCCAAGCCGATGGCGTAGCACACCTAGGAAGTGTGTTTTTTGCCACTTTAGCTGGTTGAGGTCCATCCAACTACACACCTGCCTTAAAATCAATAGCTGGAGTAAAAAACACAGAACGGCCATAGACAGGCTTCTGTCATCCTCCTCATTCTCTTCTGATGACCACTAATAATTCATCTCAATTTCACTCAACAATGTTGTTTTTGAAGTGTGTCTGTCTTTGCGCCATCAAGAAATGAATACACATACTGTGTGTACTGTATATCTGCACTCATGGAATGCCTTTTGCTCAATCAACTTTAACTTTAACTAATTATCATTGAACTAGTCCAGAGGAGTCCATAGGAAAAAATCTAATTGGTCCATCAGTACCATCTGAATTCATATTATATACTCATTCATATTCACATTTGCTGTTTTGTTTCGTTTTTAACATAGCTGAATTGACTGAGGTTTGAGTATTAAGGGCATAGGGAGTACGACTTCACACTGGAGGTGGCTTTATTTTGGACCAAACGACTTCACACTGGAGGTGGCTTTATTTTGAACCAAACGACTTCACACTGGAGGTGGCTTTATTTTGGAGTTTCTTGTGTGCACTTCCGGTCCCAACCGGCTTCACGCTGGTGGTTGGCCTGAGACAGGAGCCTGCACCGGAAGACGCCTCACACTGGAGGTCTGCAGCTAGATCGTCTTGAAGGGAGTCGTATCTGTGAGCTGCACTGCACCAAATTCCAATTAGCTTGTTGATATGGCAATGAAGGACTGAACTGATGCGCATTTGGTGGTGGTTAAATGGCCATGCAGGGCTGTGTCCGTGTGAGGAGAAATTCATGCTGTGCTAATACAAAAAAGATCACAGTCATACCCAAAATAACTTCTATTCTTAATGATTCATTTTTTATTATTTATATATGTGTATGTGAAGGTCGGCGCGATGTGCTGCCAAAATGTTTTCAGTGATGTTCCTCTGCTCATGTAAGTTGTCAATCTTGCTTTCAGTGAACTCTTCTCTTGTTTGAGGTTTGCAGTATTGAACATTTCTCATCCACCAAAGCCATTTCTAGTCTCTCTCTCTCTGTTTTTGACTCCGATTCATCATTCCCTCTATCCTGACCCCCAGTGGTAGGCCCTGTCCCCAGAGCCTACCACTGAGAAGCATCAGCACTGCATGATGCTGCAACTAACCCATGTTACTGCAGGGATGGTACGACAGTGTCGTACCATCATAAAATGACACTGAACTCACACACACACAATTCTCGGTCTGTGACCTGTGAGAACTCTGAGTTTGTAAAGAAAGGTGCCTGCCTTTCTAAATCATGCCCAATCACTTGAATTTGAAAAGTGGACGACAACCAGGTTCCAGAGATATCTCAAGGATAATCAAAGGAAACCAGGATGTATCTGAGTTCAATTTCCTGGGGTATTGTGTGGAGATTGCTGGCAAATAAATTCAATCCATTTTAAATTAAGTCTATCACACAGGAAATTGTGGAAAAGGTGAAAGGGTCTGATTACTTTCTGAAGACACTGTATGTCCCCAAGCATGTGCAAACATAAGAAATGAAAAACAAACACTCGAACACCTCTAAAACACCTTGAGTATTAAAACATTTTAATAACAACTTTGTGTGGAGGAAAGTTAAGAGGACTGGACCAACCATAACATGTATATGGGAGGAATAATATAAGTGCTGTGTTGAAAATATGTAAAGGAATATGGCAGATTTCCAAATCTGAAATCCCAAAAAAGTGAATGCCCTAAAAGTGGCAAAATTACTAACTTTGAAGTGAGTGAGCAGAGAGATAAATAAATCATCAAAACATGCACTCAGCATTGACATTCAGTATCAGTGTGGCCTCAGAGGAAACATGCTTCCCTGTTGATAGACTTACAGAGGCAGCGCTGATAAAAGACTTCAAATTCACTGTGGGAAAATCCATCAGCCTTCAAGAAGGAAGTTAGCTGACAAATCTTTCTTCATATTAAAATAATAATAATAATAATTAATGCATAATGAACTCACATGCCATCTTTATTAACTATGACTTATTAGAAGTGAGTGCTACAGAGCAGATTTTTGACAGTTACTGCTTTTATTGGCTGTTTACTTGCTGTTCATGTTGGACTAACTTGAAGCAAGTTCTCATAACTTGCTGATCGCAAATAGATGATCCGTGTCAACTTGAACTGTCTTAGGTGCCATTTCACCTTTTTCAGCTTCTTTCTCATTATATTCAATGCATATCAGAAGTCAACAGCACCAAGAGTGAACACATTTCTTAGATCCATGCACCGACTCCCAGTTAAATATACAGTATATACTGGGTTTCTCAGATCTGCAGGGACCGGTCAGTTAGTGCTGCTTAAAGTTCAAGACAAATGTGGTGGAGCCGTTTTTTAGCTATTATGCTGCCCAGTGCTGGAGTCAGCCCCCTTTGGACCTGAGAAATGACCCAGTTGTAGCCACTTTTAAGGCTGAGTTAGAGACTTCAGGTTCGTAAGTAAGTGATTAAGTAAAAGTCTGTGTCAGTGTGCGGAGGATCTGTTTGTCTTAGTTTGTCGCACATTCCTGCTGCCTTCCAGCACCTGACTACCTGTGGCTGTGCGAGGAGATTTCATTGATTTAGAGACTGTTCTCATTTCCACTGCTTTTAATTAATCAGTTTTTATGGTACTTTTATTTGATTGATTCAGTTTTAAATGTGTGTAAAATTGTCTGTACTTTTCCTTTTCTTATTTTATACTTTTATCTTTTAAATGTCTTTATTTTATTTTATTTATTTTCATTATCTTATGGCTGTAAAGCACTTTGGTTAACCTCTGTGTATGATAAGGTGCTATACAAATAAACTGGCCTTGTCTTGTAATACATAATCTCAAATGTCCTCTGTCTTATTACCTTGAGACCTGAATGAAACTAATATTCGCGTCATCTCTTTAATGTGGATACAGCAATCATCAAAATCAAGGTAAAAACAAAATACTTCTCATTTCTGACAATGTATTAAAAATAGAATACCTTAGTAACACAGGTGTACACACACCTTGTAATTGGGTGTTGTAATTATATTTAGATTTCTTTAATCATATTCCAAAGCATGTGCAAATCTAATTTGCCATCACCTAAAACAGAATGATTGAACAGAATGAACACAAATGATTATAATTAGATCAATTAAAGCCTAGATAACAGGTAAGGTTTCTTAATTTTTTTTGGTATTTTTGATCAAAGCCTCTTCTGAGAGGAGGGATATAAATATATCCTTGTGATAGTGAAGGCAATAAGCAAAGTAGAAGAAATATGGCAGCACCAGGATCTTGCCTGAATCAAGCCTTCTCTCTAAGATGGATGACTATGCAGGAAACTGATAGTTTGAATTCTTACCCATATAATGATATTTACTGGTCAACACAAGTGTAATACATCCACCAAATTTGGTCCATTTATTCTTTCCCTGTCACAAGAACAAGAGCTTCCCCGGGAGTGTACTGCTCCAAACTGAATGAAACAGATTAAGACTCGAAAACATTGCAATTTTGAGTTGTGACACAAAGCTGAAAAATTGTTTTCAAGGATGCACAAGAGATATTTGTGTGTTTCTTTCACTTTGAGCGCTCTCTTCAGCTACCTGGGGTCTAAAATGGTGACAGTGTTTTCTGGCTATAGCACTGCCACTGTAAAACCCTGCAGGTTGAAAATGACAGCTGAACACTACTACATGGTGACACAGCGGCAGCAAGTCAGCAAGGCAACGCATTCTTTCGTGGCATGCAGTGTTTTGCACAATCTACAGGATGTCCAGGATGCCAACATGGTGGTGCAGCACTTAGTGCCGGTTGATGCAATTGTGGAAAACAGGGCACTGAGTTTTAAACCCTATGTAGCTTCATTTCAGCCTAGATGTCTGTAGTGGATTTTTAAAACAACTTAGTCAGTGTGAATTTGCTCATTGAATTTGCTCTCAAAAATGCCACAATGTAAAGATTTTACTGTCTGACAAGTATTTGCAAAAATATTTGTCTGTTGTGTTGATTAAAACAACTGCTCTTACAGTAAACGGCCATTTTTGCAGTTTGCAGTGAAATTATCACGTCATTATGCCAAAAAATATCCATGACTTCTAACATCATTGTATCATGTAGATCATGGTTTAGCTCAGCCTGGTGTCTGTCCATTGTGTCTTTATCATCGGAGAAGCAACTCCATCACATCAGCAACAGAGAGGAAGAGAGGGAGAAAAAGAAATAAAAATGTCAGGAATGCTGGCATCATTTTGTCTCCAAAATTTCCAAGTGTGCTTGTCATAAGGAAAAAGAAAATAAAATAAAGATTAACACTGTTTTTAAGAGAATTTAATGATAAAAATGGCTTCATTCACTCAAAGCAAAGTCCCAGGAGATTCAAAAGGTGCTGATCGCCCAACTCAAACAAGATTTTCGTCAGTGATACAATAAGCCTCTCAACAGTAAAGTGATTTGTTGCCCACAACATACTAACATTGAATTTGTCACCTCCCTATTATAAGTTACACTACATAAACATATGTTGTTATGTTCATTGCATCTATTTTAGTATCTCAGACTTATGTGGGCTTATTATAGACTTTCATTTACATAATAAATGTCCCCTGATTACACTGACACAAGTTGTTAGGTACTGTCTCTTATAAATATGCTGAAATGATGGGAGAGATGGTGGCCCCGAGGGTCATAATCCAATAGGTCTGCCACTGTGGGAGGCTACTGAGTCTGTTACCTCCCTTATTCCCCCTTAATCCCTTCTTAGAAATCATCAAAATGGCCTGGACTTTAAAAAATTAAAAAAATAATAGAATTATGTGCCATCACACTATCTGATCATTGAAGAGAATGATCTCTAAGGGGTCTTAGAATTTTACCCCTCAAGATCCCCTCATAACTTATTTGAGATAAATGTTCAATCTATCTAATATTGATTTTGATTGAGGAAACCAAGAGACAAGTGTCACCCAATTGAAGATGTGAAACTAAAACTATTCAAAGCAGGACATCAGATAAGGAGGGGGGAGAGATAAGGAGACAACTGTGTGACGGTATTGAGAAACTGTCTAAAGACCTAAAACAAAGCAATCTTGAAAAGTTCAGTTGAGACAGGAGGGAGTACATGGATGGCACAATGTACTTATGGATACACAGATAAACTGGCCTTATTAAATAGAGCCGAGAATGCTCTGCCTCATTCAGTACACACAGCAGTGCTGCTGCCAGCAAAAATGATTACCCCGGTCCATCGACCATACGTGCAGAGTTTTCAGGCATCGTGATCAACACAAACAAGACACTTAAGAGGGAAAAACAAGGCAGGAGAGACCGAGGCGACCACCTCAAGCTACCACCACAAAATACTCCCTGGACACAAACAAGGAGATGATGATAAATATTTCAGGAATACTTCCTTTTACAGATTGCTCATCACTGATCATTTAAGTCCAGAGGTCTATCTTTTGCTTGCAATTACCATTGGGATTTATTCAAGCTAATAATTAATACACTGAAATTATGGCTATTGATTTAAAAAAAAAAAAGAAAGAAAAAGAAAAGAAAGCTCAGACCAATGTTTAATGCTGTCCTTGGAAACGTGAATTTATAAATTACTACTATTACACCTAATAGTAATGGACTAACTCATATTATTAATTGTGGTTCCTTTCTTGGCTTATTTATTGAATGCCACTCCAAAAATCACTGACTTGCAACTGCAACAGAGGTGCATGAGCAAGACAGTGATTTTCAGCAGGCAAACCCCAGATTGTGGACAAAACTTTCTCTGTTAATAGAAGAATTTCTGACTGTGAAAATCTATTTCTTACTCTTTCTTACTGTTTCCGATGGTTCACTTTCCACCGGGCTTCCACACATGGCTGATTATGGTGGGTGTTAAAAATTGATAAGCTCACTGACATGTTCATTCTCGCTGGCTTTCACTTGGGACACGCCTGACAATAACGCAATGGTACTGTGAGCACCATGGTAGTTTTATGAATAACCTCAAGTAACCATGCCATTAAGTTTGCCTGGTGCAAAGTTGTTAATGCTGAGTTTTATGAATATGGGCCAGTTTGTCCTATCCTTTTTCAACCCAGGTCAATTTTCCCCATGAACAACAATTCCTGATTGAATGTCTTCACAAGAGAATAACACAGCATGTGTCCTACTTCAGACTAAGCAGTGGCTAGACAACAACAATGACCTGGTAGTGAGGACAGCTGACAAGAGTGTTGCTATGGTTGTCAGGCATAAGAGAGAATATACTGATGAGGCACTAAGACAACTCAGCAGCCTGCAATACTATGCCTTTCTTGAGAAATGTCTTTAGCGAAACCACTGTGCTCCTGTTCATTCTCTTCTGTTCATCACACACAAGATATTTTGTATGAATCGTGCCTATATAGGAACAACCCCCTTTCATACCAACCCATTCTAGGAAATATGGACATACAGAGACATTATTGAGGAATGGGGGTGACCCATTGGGAAGAGTCCATTAGTGAGCTCACACTGGTAGGAAACTGCCAGCCTGACCAGTCTGGGTAAAGCTTTAGTATTGTTAGTGCACTCAAGCTGCACCAGCCTACTGATACAGGAGAGAAAATCAAGGTAAGTTTAAGATATACCGGATCATGCAGACAGGAGAGGTCAGACTATTATGATCAATGTGAGAGAGGGATTGTCAGTCAGTTACATAACTTCTGAAATGCCAACCCATTCACTGTAAATAAAAGCCACATCACTGTGAGGAGCGTGTCTTCAGTGCAAACTGCTCTATCAAGGTCACACATTTAACAGAGTCCCACCAGTATGTAGGAAGCACTTACAGGGATACTTCACTCATAATGCAGAATTTTAGTTTCAAGTACTAACCATGTGCTGCCTTCAGTCCACGACAAATAAGGCGAGACATCTGTGATCTAATGGAAAAAAACTGGCTCCAACTTTACTATTTTTCAAAGGCAAAATACAATCAAACATTGACAACACACTAACAATTTACGTGCAAACAGTGTGTTGTTCACATGCAAAAAAAAAACACATATGAATATATAAACTCTGCCGTACTTTATAATTTTCCAGGAGTTCATTAATATTGCCAGGACATTTTATCACTTTCCCAGTTTTTCCAGGTGTTTTCCATGACTAGAAAACTAGCCTACACATTTTTAGGTTTTCCAGATTTTCCAGGATGTGGGGGAACCCTTAATTTTCAACTGGATTGGGTAATGTAACAAAACTCACAATATCTTTGGGGATCAACCTTATATCACTTTGCACATGAAGGATCTTGGGCATTATTTGCCAACACTAGTTTGGTGAGAGTTCGTGTTGAAAAAACAGGAATAGCAATACAACCTTTTCTCACCAAAAAACACAATCTGTTCTATTCTTCTAACTCAAGTCTGTGCACACTACACTGAAGCTGTGTGATTACTGGTATGCTGTTTATAATGGGTGCACCTTTAGTAACCTTGTCAGCAGAGTTAAGGTAAGAATTGTAGCCTGGGTGCTTGTTGTGCTGTATCTTAAATTAGCATATAACAGAGGTGAAGCTGAATATTTTAAGGTTTACAGAATTTTACTAGTCAGTATGTTGTATTATTATATGCAACTAATGCATGCAAATGCACTTTGAGTATTCACACTTAAAAGCAGTAAGCAACTTGACAAGGCATCCGACATCTAGACCAATGGGAGCAAAGGGTTTCACTCACTTTGATAGACTTCATCAAGAAGAGCAAACAATTGATAAAATCTGGATCACTGACGTGTGCAGAGTGAGGAGCCTCATTAGCGGTGAATCCTGGAGTACTCACACAGGAGTTATCCTTAACACTCTCACAACACAACTGAGGGACTTGGCTTCATGTCAAAATATTACAGCAAAACATCTGATGCAATGATCATGTGAAAGAAACTGAGAAACATACACTGTGTTGAGGATTTCATTTTCCAGTTGTACAACTCCCTCAGCGCACCATGACACATTTAAATCGTGCAGTGCTGACGAAAGAGCGCCACAGCGCAGAGGAAAATCCGAACTTAACGGAGAACGTGAGATAACAGCAAAGACTTACTGCTTATTAAGAAGTTCATAAAGGTGCTTTCACGACTCTCAGCTCTACATTATCTTTATTCATTAATATGCACATTCAGTCACTGCCAGAAGATAGCCCAAAGCCAATTTGTATAACTTCAGCAGCTAAATTCTCTCAGGCCTTCATCTCCTTCGCTGTAGAAATGATGCGTTTATTGAATGTTACGAACTTATGAAAAGTTTCAATTTTACCTGCTCCAACATTTCCACCATCCACAATTTTTCTTAGTTCCCATTAAAAAGCATTGTCAAAATTCAAGGGTACTTTTCACTGTATCAAAGACACTCCTTCAGAAAGCCTCTCTCAACCAACATTCCTTAAAGAATTATAGACAGAGCTGAAAACTGCTATTCATGTCCAAAGTTTTGTAAAAAAAAAAAAAAAAAAAAAAACAGTAGTCAACCCATTAATGTGCAGTAATGGTCTCTTTGATCTGGCTTTAGAACTCACCATGGCATTAAACAGGCTCTCTCAGACTGTTTTTTATTTATTGCTTTCATCTTCATTCAAAGCACTTTTACACATTCTAAAACTTTCTTCCTGAGAACTATTAATTGAAGTCCATTAATTGGAGTACCAGCTAGGCAGTGGGAAAGGAGAAGGTCAGATCCATCAGTGTGCCTCATTCTATTTGAGTAAAAATCACCCCTGAAGAAAAGATATCACACCACAGGGACTCCAAACACTCATAAAAAGAAAGTATGAGCACTAACAGTTTGTTGTCGTTGTTTTGTGTTACAGATGCGACCACAAGCAAAGGTCCACACAAGCACTCTGCTTTGAACTGGAAGATTAACTTTCCATCTTAGAGTTTCCCCATCCTTGGTTAGATTCAATTTCACGGATATCTGCTGGTCTCACAAAAACAAGGGTCCAGAAGGGGTCATATAGGTGCCTGTATGCTTCTGTGTATGTCTGTTTATTGTCCTTGAAAATGTTTTGGAAAGAGCTTTCTGAAGCTGAAGAGGCATTTCTGAAAAATTTAAAGGTAAGCGAGGTTAAGTAAGGGTAATAATTTAATCTTCTTTGTTCATTTTGTTTGATCTCAGTGGCTTGATATTACACTGAATGGTCAATAAAACACTCAGCATGCTGTTTGATTACTTTATTACATCAAGCACAATAGCAAAATTGGGGTAGTTCAAATTCAACAAGCATAGCTACTGCAGCAGGTATGCTTGTTGAATTTGAACTACCCCAATTTTGCTAACTCTAGCTTTTGTGCTTGATGTAATAAAGTAATCAAACAGCATGCTATGAAAAACTTGTGTGTTGCTAAATTTCCTGTTAAACTAAGTGAGGAGCAGCTGAAACTCAAATTACAAAACTGAAAACACTGCTAGGACCTGAGGTGTCCAAGGTCAAACGAGGTGCACGAGGAAAAAACAGCTAATGATCACTTGTCAGGGCATATCTTGTGCACAGAGTTCTATATAATCAGTTTTATCAGCCCACTGAGCACCATCATTCAAAGCTAAAGCATGAAAACCACCAAAATATCCTACTAAAATTTAGGAACACAGATGAATATCAAGAGCACCAGTGCTGATACTTACTGATGGTCACGGTTTGAAGCCATAAATAACCTGCTCTCTAAAACTTATCATCACCTGTCTTTCACTGACATTGTGGCCAGGTGTACATGGCTCTTCAAATCTTTTTTTATCTAGTTCTCGTGTGTCTGAGATCATTTTCTTTCACCTTGTATTTGCATTTTTAGTGAAATTACAGCTACAGTATGGATCACACATTAGTAAATCTCATCTGCAAGCCAGGCAGACATAACAGGACAATTAAGTTTACAATGGTGATAAAAAGCAGAACACTGTTTCTAGTATAACTCACTGCTTGTTTTTGGAATTAGAGGTTATGTAAAGTCAACTTCTCTAGGCAGACAGCATGATGCTACAGTGATCTATTCCAGTTGCATTTTGTAAGTGTGAAAAAATAAAATGGAGGCTGAGAAGTTTGTGAAATCTGCTAATAACATTTCTTTACCCCCAGGAAAACGTGCAGGTTGCTTGCCTAGATTGCTGGCCATTCATTAATTAGCAGGTTTAATTTCTGGCTGCCATCAGTCTTATCAGGTTGTTTAGCCCACGAGCAAGTAAGCTAGCCAGCCAGCTGTGATCAGTCACTGACTCATTTGATATGAGGAAACATATCAACAATTTGTAACCTAAGGTAAACAACTGCTCTGAAAATGATAACACATTTCTGCACATTGCACTTACAGGACAGCAATATCTGAGGGGATTATATTCTGCCAAAACAAGCCAGAAAATGATTCATGCACACAGAAATGAGGTTGGATACAGACTCCTAATTACGTGTTTGCATTTTGTTTCAATTTAGTACCACTGGCTTATGCCAAACAGGCACCACAGACCATGCACTGACCTAATATGGTATGAGTTATTTCATGACTTCTGAAAAGGGCTTAACCCTCCTATTATGTTTGGGGTCAATTTGACCCCAGCCAATGTTTAACATCTCTAAATGAATGGTTAACATCATTTTTTTTGCTTCATTTTTAATGAGCGTTCCTAATGTAATGGGCACTACCTGGTAAAGATGAAATTGACATGATGATATGTTTTCAATGTCCTGTTCACACTTTGTAACGCATTGGTTATAAATAACAAAAATCTGTACTTAGAAATAATATAAAGTCATTAAAACACCAAAAATTTATATTTCTTTCCAATTTCAGATCAATCAGTGAGATTTTATGGTGATTTGCACATTTTTCCATTGTTGCGTAATAGGAGTACTGGATGTATAAGTGGGGGGGGGGT
>OMLB01062961.1:0-11123 GCA_900302555.1 Myripristis jacobus | reverse complement strand
CAGAGGAGGGAGATCAGTGTTATGGTGTGCTTGGCTTCGTCTGCACAGTCGGCTGCAAGTGTGCTTGAGAGTTATCTTGGGAAATAGAAAAAGGAGGAGAGTGTATGTGCTTGTGTTTATGTGTGTGTGTGCACATATGTGTGTGTGTGTGTGTGTGTGTGTGTGTGTGTGTGTGTATCTGTTCAATAAAAGCTGAAACAGGACCTGTAAGGTAGTGTATACTCTAGCTCTTCTGTCTCTGCCAGTTTATTACAGCGTTCTGAGACCCGAGTAGACGAATCAATAGGATAAATGTTTTACATGGTGTGTATGGATCGACTGTACTCACTGTGCCTTCCCTGAATCAAATCTCATCTCTCATGTCTCCCTCCTCTCCTCGCTGTAGCATTCTCTTATCTTAAAGTGAAAAAGGAAAAAATACAACAAAAAACAGTTCTCTTTCACTTCTTTTCCATTCACTTGTCTCTGACGGATCATTGTAGCATTAAGGGAATATTATCAAGGCGCTGCAGCTCTGACCCTTTGCTATTGGCTGCTCATCATGTTGATCCTGGCGTGGTAGTTTATTTATTCTGATGTTTATTTAGCATCAGCTAAACACCTGGGCAGTGAATGTAAATCTGCTGTAGCTGAGCTTTTCTGAAACCAGAATGGTTTCAGAGCTGACCTGTTTCTGGCAGGTTCCAGATGAGGAAGGAGGCCTGCGCTATTATGAGCCTGAGCCCAGCTCCCAGAGCACAGCTTAGTGTAAATGTATTCTACCGAGGCTCGGAGCTGGCTGAACTAACTAACTAACTAACTAAATAGATAAATAAATAAAACCTTCCTGTGACTTCATTTCCCAGCAACATTTCTTAGCACCTTCTTGTTTATTTCCTGCTGCTGTCTCACAGAAATAGCTTTTTCGAGTGAGTTCAAACCCAGAACTTTGCAGCATCATATCACATTGTGACATTAGTTCCTCATTGATTGGTCTTCGTTAAGACGTTCTGCCTCGTCACAGGTGAAAAAAGGAAGTTAGACTCGGCTGTTGTTGAATATAATTAATTTGGGTAACTTTTTTGAAACAGAATGGACGGAAATCATCTCCAAAGTCCTCAGTAGCTGGGTGTAGCTGCACTGATGTTTACTAAAAGTCTTTGCAAAATGAACAGTTGCTATACACAGTGCTATATGAATCAAATTATAATGATCAGTTTATGTTAGGGTAGGGCAATATGGACAAAATCAAATGTGATATTCTTGACGCATACGTCAATATTGTGATGATACTGTAGGGATGATTACTGTTGCTTTTACAGAACATTTACACGATAAGATATTTGATAAACAACCAATAAAGTGGGTATGATGACCATGCAGGTAGAAGCTAATAACAGCTCAGCCTGAACAGCCTAATAAATTCATAAAATGTTATCTCTTTACTGTATGCAGCCTTTAAAACCAGGAAAAGACAATGTTTATGCCAGATGAAAATATGATGATATCCAAAATCCCAGACGATATTTAGTCTCGTATCATAATAATGATATAATGTTGATATATTACCCAGCCACAGTTTATGTGAAGGTGATCTCTTTTCCCTCTGCCTGTAGTTCACTGTCTTCCTTCATGTCATCTGTGGAGAATACACAATATATAAAACATGGCCAACCTCAATGCATACATTTGCAGAAGTAGGCTAACCAAACCACAATTCAAACAGTGTCTTTTCTTTTTTTTTCATGTATTCCATGTAGCCCGGTGTCACAGAACATTGTGAAATGAGAATGGCTTTTGAAAATGCAAATAATGGGCTCTAAAAATGACAGAAACACATTTCCCCACCGTGTAGAGATGACGTGGAGGAGACGTGACTAAAAACAGTCAGTTATTTGACATTACACTTAACATACACTTGCATGTTATTTGACCAAGCCAAAAGAGTGGAAGATATTTTCATATCGGATACAGACAAAAAATAATCTTTTTTTTTCTTGTTTTTTTTTTTTTTAACTGTTATACTGTTTTTTACTGGTCACCTTGCTGTGTGGTTAAAAAATGGAAGTGTTTTTAAATTCAACCACACGTAAGAAGAGGATGTTGAAAGTTCTATGAAAATTTGCAAATGCAGATATGAAGATTCGGAACTAGAGTTACAGAGCTACAGAGGTGTGTTGTAGAAAAGGGTTGCTTATGTACACTGAGAAATGTGTTTCCCTGAGTCACTGACCTGAATTTGCCTCTTGGTGACCACAGCTCTTGTCTGTGGCATCGGCACAAGAGACTATAATGAACCAAATAGGACTTTTAGACAAGGACATGGATCCTAGATTATTAATATGCATTGGACTTGCTTCATACACTGTGACATTACTGGAATTTTTTTATTATCACTGGGTGTGTATATTGACCAGCTGATCCAACTTTAAGTCATGTAGATGCTTCGATGTAGTGAGTTTTCATTAGTAGCACAGGTGTACGTTATTTGATTATGACCTGAACCTCACCTTAACCTTAATCTTAGTCAAGCCCGGGCCACTGAAGTTGAAGGCATCTATTGTAATGACAAATAACGGCCTGTTTATAGTCGTTTCTCCTCCACGTCATCTCTTCACGGTGGGGAAACGTGTTTCTCTCATTTTTAGAGCACATTATTTGCATTTTCAAAAGCGATTCTCGTTTCCCAAAGTTCTGAGACACGAGGCTACACTGAATACATGAAAAAAGAAGTGAATTGTGGTTTAGATAGCCTACTTCTGCAAATTCATGCATTGAGGTTGGCCATGTTTTACATATTGTGTAACCGTGTGCAGTGCTTTTGGCCCGCTCAGCACTGTTGTTGCTGTAAACAATCCGCTCTCATGCCTCTGTGGGATTCCACTGTTTGGTTTTCCACACACAAGAAAGAGTGTGTAGGAATCAAATGGCGGCAGCGGCTATTACGTAATGTGATGTTTCTGAGGACGTGTGCAGAGTTCAGAGCGTACTTCGTAGTTCTTTGTATGTCGAGTTTTGTTTGTGAGTACGCGTATGGATGCATGAGCGCCGCATGTTGCATTTAATGAGCCGGTGAATCCTTATTTCGTTAATGGCTGCTTGTGCTGCTTAGTGTGTCTGTGTGAGCTGGCATGCCTCCACACACTTGATTGTGTGTGTATGTGTGTGTGTGTGTGTGTGTCTTAATAATGACAGGTTGAGTTTAAGTGTGTACCAAGCTGTTGAGGGTCCTTCAGTGTCCCCTTACAGATGTATTATCCAATCTGAGAAGACCTGGAGAGGACGGGGGGAGAGAGAGAGGGGGGTTCAACGATGGAGGATAGGGAGAGAAAGAGGGTTGGGATGCACAGAGGGAAAAAGAAGAGAGAGAGAAGAGAGGTGAGGAGGAATACACCACACTTCCTTGAAAGTTGAAATAATGAGAAGCTCGTACAAGTGCAGGGGAAAAACAAAAAAAGCAGGGGATGAAAATTTCTTCTTTTAAGTCCTTGGAGCACAAAAATGCTAAAAATAATAAATAAATAAGTGTTTTCTGCGTGGGAGTCGAATATATGACACATTTAATATGTGCCAGCATATGAAGAGAAAAAGGGGAAAGATAGAGGAGGTGGCTGGAAAAAAGGGAATTGATGAAGAGATTAGGGAAGGATGAGTGATGACAGAGCAAAGCTCATAATTTATATATAATCTCATTCTGTTCAGTATAACTTCCTGTTTGTTCATAGATATTGCACTATAAATTGTTGAATTATTCCTGCATTCGTTTTTTCTTTTTGGGCAATTCAAGTGATTCTGATAACGAGTTGGAATCAGAGGGGCGTGGGAAATATAGAACATGAGCTTACGTGAGGACAGTTTTACCAAAAAAAGAGAGCGAGAGAGCGCATAAATTAAACAAGGCAGATGGTTGAAAATGAGAGTGAGAAAGGTATGTTGCAATGATACTTGAGCAGAGAGGTGGTGGGTGAGATTTTTCTGCCAGGCAGGAGAGATAATGGATAGAGAAGAAGAGAGAGACAGAGGAGAGAAAGGTGACAGAGAGAGAGAGAGAGAGAGAGGTAAAACGGTGTAGGCTCGGCTTGTCGATTGCACCTAAAACAAGCCCTTAAAGGTGCTGCAGCTATTAGTACTCGTCAAAAAGGAAAGGAAAAGCATATATATTTCTAAAAAAGTGCTATTCGAGAGGTCTATTCAGGCTCCTCTGTGACTGATGGAGGCTTTTGTGCCGGGACCACATCGGGTGTCTCTTGCTTTCGCCAACACCATCAAACTGCCTTTGCGCAGGGAGCCCACAGTTCCTTTGGAGCCGCATAATACGCTTTCTGCCTTTTCATGAGCCTATTCAAGTTCAAATGAGTTGGTGAACATTTGCAAACATTGGCGTCTGTTGGCGGTGCTGATCGCAGCTCAGGTGTTTCTGTGACTCCAACCTGCGTGGGCGGGGAGGTCTCCGGTTCCAAAACCTCCCTCCTACACACATGCATGTACACACACACACACACACACACAAACGCGCACACACACATACACACATGCACGCACACGTAAGCACTGCATCTCATACAAATGCATGCACAAAACAAAAATTGTGCACAGATGCAGGCACAAACACATGTATTCATCACACACACACACACACTCACACACAGCTGATACTGGGGCGTATCATTGAAATTCTAAAGCAAAGGAAAAAGGAGAAAAGCTTGTCTCCGTTTGCCTTCCATCCTCACTCTTGTTTTTCCTCCTCACCACTTGTTCCTTTCTCCGTCTCTTTTTGCTTTCTCTCTCCATCCACCGTTTCCTTTCTTTGCTCTCTCAACCTCTCTTCCCCACCTTCATCTTCCGTTTTGCCTGTTTTCCCCTTTCCCTCACTCCCCATCTCTTCCTCCCTTCTCATTTCTTTCTCTCTTTCTCTCTGACTCCCCCTCTTTCTCTCCAGCGGCTGCATGTTAGAAGGTGTGGGCTTTGATGCTTCTATAAATAGCTTAAGTGTTCCACTGAGAGTGCCGCCAAATGGGAAGGATGGATGGATGGATGGATGGATGGATGATGGGGGAATGAAGGAGGAGGAGGGAGGGCTGAGTGTGTAGGTGTGATGGGAGAACATTGGAAAGCGCTGGTAGGGGGGGATTAAAATGCGACAGAGCAGACAGAGGTGCGGAGTTGAGAAAAAAATCCTGCTGGTTTTCAAGTGGTTTCTGTAAAGAGCGGAGCTTCATTGATAGACATTGACACAATTCGGTGAATTTAGGCTGAAGAAAGCAACAAACCAGGGGGCAAAGTTCAGAAACTGGGGGGTTTCAGTACCATCCTGAACACCTGTGGTTTCAAAAGGAATATTCCATAGAATTTCATTCCTTAAGATATAAAACAGTTTCTGAATTCGGTCCACCACTTGAAAAATTGGACACGTCATCTGAACAAAATCATTATCTATCATAGTCATATCATCAAATGTATCATCTGTGTATTAGCAATTTTAAGTAATAAATCACCAGGTAATGCTCTGTTACAGCTATGAACATATAGCACCATGGAATCAAACCTTTGTATGTAGAGTTCATTTCCAAAATGTGCAACCTGGAAAAAAATAAGTTTAGTTTTTTATCATTCAATATTTCTACAATAGCAAATGCATCTATCGGAAACAAGTGTTATTTTGTGAACTAAAATTACTGAATAGTTTTTTTTGTTTTTTTTTTAAAGTACTGTGATTAATTTAATTTCTGTGCTGCTGATCATTTTGTAAAAACAGATGTCACCTTTTTCCAAAACTGTGGTTTTGGAACAAAAGTATAATTTCCAATTCTGTCCTTTTCATAGTGAAGTTTCCATGTTGTTTTGTAGTAATACACAAATCTTACTTTCATGTTTTTATCCTCTTTTTGTTGCCCTAATCTGACAATCGACATCTGTGTTTTTTCACCACCCACAGCGGTAAAAACGATTTCCTCTCCATGGAAAGTGGAGGAGGAAGATCGGAAATACTATTTTAAGTTAACGCTGAGCTTGTGTATATTTACATACAGTTGTCAACTTTAAGAGGGCTGCCTCGGTCAAGCTTTAATAGCCAGCGCGCTTATCTTTTTTTGAGGTTTGTTGTGCTGATCTGTTGAGATGGTCTGCTTTAACCTCTTGTTTGAGTGTATCTGATTTTTGTACAAGCTGTACGAGTGAAGGAGGTGACATAGTTTTGATCAGGTTTGATTGGCATGATGGTGAAGACTTGACAGACAGGCCCAGGCTGAAAATGACTGGGATTATTCCTTTAAAGAACTGATAATCCTAAAAGCCATTCATTTGTATGGGTTTCAGTGAAGGGTTAAGTCTTTTCTGAAAGTACTTTCAGAGGCTTTCCTACCCTGCCAAGAATGAAGTTCACAGGGAAAATGCAAATGAATATTAAAATTTTCTTGGCAAATTTTAAGGTTTAGATATTTTCATCAGCCCGTCTAAGCTTTGGCATGCGTGGGCTAATTTTTGAAATATAGTGTGCCAGCACTACCTGATTGTTGGCTAGGTTGGTTAAAGTTAGGTTTGAGCATAGGCAACATAAACTAACTGCATAACATAAATAATAATCCAGCTTAAGTTAAACTAACGCTGTGTGGAACAGAATGCAAATCAGGCTGCATATTTTTGTCCGAACCCAACCCGAGCCTGGCAGCATAGTAACCGAGCCTGACCCAAACCCGACAGGCATTCTAGTTTTTGTATCTGGGATTTTGCTTCTCCTCCATCGCTAGGTTACATTTACTACCTGAAATAGCCTATGTGTTGCCTTCAGCGTCACCACATAAACTCACCCAGAACAGACAGGAGGTCCATCATTTTTCACTGAAGTAACACCAATGTGACTGAACCCGGTCCTAACCCAAACATAATTTATAGATATTTGTCTGAATTCGACCCGACCCGTCGAGTCCCGACAGGCCCGGTCCGGGTGCCCACGCACTAGTGTGGAAGTGTCTCCACAGCTATGTTGTAATGGTCTACAGCAGAACTCATGGCTGCATCCACTGAAATAAAACGTTCACTCCAAAGCAATGTTTTGACTTATTTCTCACCCTGAATTTCATGACACATTTCGCAGTCTGTGGAACTTAGGCATGAGCTGGTAACATTAGAACAGAACAAACCTCCTCAGCTCCAGCCAGGTGACCAGAGTTGAAAACCGGCTTCACATTGTCTTCATTCAGTGGAAATCAACGGCAACAAAACACAGAGGCAGCACAAAGGAGTCTAGTGGACCTAAGGGGTCTTACATCGTCCTATGTGCAGTTACAGTTTTGGAGAGGCGCAGTAAGCCTCTGCAGGAGCCACACACACCTGCAGCGTAGCTATGGCAGCGTTTTGACTGAAGTAAATGGCCTAGTTAATTGACTGAAGAAATGTCACTCCAAATGGCACATTCATGGCACTATTGTTGCCTGGGAAAAATTGTGCCATCATTAGGAAGCATGTACAGATCACTGATAGAGACCTTCCATGATTATATATCTATTTTACATAACCACATTTTATCTTTTTTCACCGCTGAAGTGAAAATTTGTGCAAAGGTTCCAAATAAAAAGAGAGAAATAATAAAATATTATTAAGCACCTTTTATAGTAAACTGAAAACATAATACAAAGTAAGACTTGGTCATTTTATATGTAACTATTGATTCATGTAACTTACTTATGTGATATGTATCGTTATCAATGTATGAAATGACCAATATTGGGATATGAGATTTAGGTCTTATTGCACAACCCAATCGCAGCGATTGCTCAATGGCAGGAAGGAGGGTTGGGCCAACATTCGATACTGCCAGCCAATCAGCATCCAGCGGCTCATTATTAATGAATAAATGTCTCCAAAAATGAGTCCTGGAAAAGAAATTACCTAAACAATTTCCTCAGTTTTCTGCCATTTAAACATCAGTGTTCTTTAGACAACAGGCGATAATATCAAATTGCTGCTGGACATGGACATATTAGTAATCTGCAGGTTCGATAGTAGGTTTAGTAATACTGGCATCAGCAAAATGTCATTATCCTTCTTCTAAAGCACAAATAGGTCCGAAATTTACACAGCAAAACCTTTTGAAAAGCAGCACATGCACTGAAAAGTCCAGACAGGGTCAGACAATCAATAACCTGTCAGATTTTCAAGCTCTTTTTCATGGACTTTCTTTTGTACATTTTCAACAAATTCATTTCATACAAGTCCATTTCATGGTCTTCCATGCTGCTGATAGTGCACTCCATTTGTCCTATTGATAAAATGTCCTTGGATGAAAATATCGCAGCATTATAGTGTATTGATTTTTCCCTAATCCCTGGTGCTTCTTCTGCTGTCAGTCAGACATAACAAACTTGCAACATAAACACTTTGTGGTCATAGCACACAGGGACATCCAAGTGTTTTTTTGTTTTTTTTAATCTCTCGTTGTCTGTCTCTCTGTTAGTAGAGTGCCCTCTACCTCCCACTTGCTCTTTGCCTGCTTCTCCTGTTTTTCTTGTCATTTACGTCAAGAGAGTACCCATATCCCAGCTTCATTTCCACTGATGTTAGAAAGGGAGGGTAATGGGCAAGAAATATGTTGAGCATAGTGTATCATGTTAGCGTCCCTCTCTTCCTACATCTTCCTCCTCTACTCAAATTGATCTCTAATTTTCACTCAACACTTTAGTCTATATATTCTGAAGATTTTCCAGTAAAATTATATTGTGGTAATGTTTTATTTTACTGTAATTACTGTAATTACAAGGGAATTATGTGGATTGTAAATAAATAAATTCCTGGTAAGTATTTAGGAACTTACTTGGAAAGTAGAGGGCAATGGGAATAAGTTGGTAAATGAGAAACTGTCGTGAAACTGGACTTTAAGTAGTCTTACAAAATAAATTCCTCGTACAATTAGTATTGAGAAACTTGTGTGGAAAGTAGATGGTAATCAGATAAATACAAGGTATTTACCAGGACATAAGATGGTCACAAGTATTTAATAGGAACTTGCATGGAAACTAGGTACTAAATTATTCACTCATAAGCATTTCCAAACTTTCCAAAACTTAGAGAGTAGGTGGCATTTAAATATTCTCACCAGTCAAGTACCTCTGAGACTTGCAGTAAGTTATTATACAGCATGTAGGCTAAATGACAATCTATTAGGAACCTACAGCAAAATACCATTATGTGGAAAACACCCAAATAATGTGTACTAAGTTATAAATAGTATTTTAAAAAATAGAACTGCTGTAGCTATGAGGAAGGTGTTCCAGTAAACTGAGTAGCAAGTAAGCACTTAATATGTTTCTAGTGAGCACATGAAACCAAAAGTCACAAATATTTCTCTATAAATGCAAAGTACTTTCTCACCCAGAGCTCAAAGTCTTATTTTCCAGTATTTCTTAATAAATACCTGGTAATTAATAACATACTGTTAGAGTATTTTATTGCCATGTACTTTCTAAGTAAGTTTCGAAATGCTTACCTGGAATTTATCTAGCATTTAAAATCCAGCATTAATAGATCTATTATTTCATGAAATAAATTAGCCTTGTGTATATCTTTTCTTCCACTTGGTATCATAATGATCAGCTCTCAGCAGCAGCCAGTCTGTACCGATACGTGGTGCAGATAGAACTTCAAAGCTTGATACAAAAGGGCAAAAAGTTGGGCTACATCTTACTATTTTAACTTTGTGATCACAACGACCGGCACTAAGCGCTGCGTCCTAATGCTCAGTCAGTGAAAGCGTATTCAAACTCACTCACTGTTTTCCTCCATGTGAGCACAGCCATGCCCACGCAAAGGAGATGGGCATGAAAATGGCATACTCTACCATCACCACATTCAGTTTCCTCTCTCTGTAAAGTCGCCCCCTGAAAAGTCATGTTGCCACTCTGCACAATATACATTTGCGAAAATCACAGCATGCCACAAATAACACAGTGAGTGTTGTGTTGAAATGTACCACCTGACTTGGCCAAACATTTAACACATTTTCAGCCAAATGTTCGCTCCACAATATGGTTATTGCCCTCGACAAAACATTGTTGAATTTATGTCGCTGCTGAGTTGCTGGCATAATATCTGGTGTAATATGCCACGTGTGTTGTAGGTCTCCAAACAGCCACACATCCAGAGCGCCCTGGAAGGCTGCAGGAATGGCAGATGCCAATGGCTGTTGTGTTCTGTTGTGTGCTGCTGTGTTTTTCTGACAGTTTCACATATATAAGGCCTAAAGATAGAAAACGGGATGCATATAGTAAAACACACTATCCATCAGAGTAACTGGCTTAAGTAGGTCTGTAGCCTGTGTTAATTTATTTATCACAGGCTACCACAGATAGCAGCCTGATTTACTTGCAGCAAATCACAAGGGCCATATCTGTCCGATGGGCCACTAGTTGAATAGACCTGACATGCATGTTTGATGATCACAATTATTTGATTCAAAGGCGCCCAATTATAAAATTTTCCACAAGATGCGATTTTTGGTTTTATGGCAGGGTTTCCTTGGCAGTAAAATTAAATCTAATTCCAGTCAGTGCACAGTCACAACTGGGCTTGGCATTGATGGGCTGTGCTCACGAAACAATTACTGCTACATTTACACTGAAAAGCCTCCTCACAGCAGGTTTGCCTCATTTGAATTAGAGGAGCTTTAATGGCTTAATCAGCCAATCAGGATCAGGCACTGCAACTGCTCTGCCTGTAAGGACTTCATTCACACCTGTGACGACTTTACCCTTTCAACAGAGCTGCATTTATTTGCAAAGCATCACAAAGAACATTACTCCTGTGCTGAGCTGCGATATATTGGTAATCATGGAAACTGAATAAATGCGGCTCTTGTTCGCCATTCAAAAACGCTGCTTGTTGCTCTGCAGTTTTTCATCATCCCAACTCCTCTTTTGTCCGCTGAGACTCCACTTGAGGTGTTTAAAGGCTAATCACCACTTGCTGTGCGTTCAAATCCCAAGCCAGTCCCCTCAAAATTGAGATGGACTGTTGATTTATTAAGATGAATGCCAGACACAAACGGACACACACAAACACACACGCGTTCACACACTGTGAGTCACAGAAGAGGCAAAGAAGGGTGGGAGAGATAACGAGAAGAGGGTAAAGAGGGTTAATGACTGTCTCCA
>OMLB01062959.1:2536-13999 GCA_900302555.1 Myripristis jacobus | reverse complement strand
CGGCGGGCCTCCCAGGACCCGTCCGCCGCGCTGGGAGTTGAAACAGCCATGGCAGCACGGAGAAGCGCGCTGGTAGTACGGGGCGTCTGTCCTGAGCGACCAGGTTAAAATGACTGGAGACCACAAAAGCACAGACGCTTATTAGCGCAGAGAGATGCAATTAGCGCTCCAAATTCATGTAACTGCACACGCTAAAACACCCGCCCATGCACCTCAGCATCGCACGCTATGCAAGCTGAGCCGGTAATAGATTTATTCCTTAAATAAAACATACATTTCCTGTGAGAAATGATGGTGTGCACATTGTAATAAGCATGCACTGTGTTTCTCCCCAGCCGTGGGTGCTACCAAGACTGGAAAGCCTCTGATGGACTCCTGAGGAGAAAGAGTCCTTTGAACAGGAGGCCCTCAGTGTGTCCGAAAAAAAGAAAATCTTGCATGTTCACTGGTCCATTGTCATCCGTCACGGGATGGAGCAAAGATGAAGGCAGCAAAGATAAGCATTCCAATCAGAACCTCTGTTTTCATTCCTCCCGCCCCCAGTTTGATTGACTCTTCAGCTGCACCTGTCATCCTCTGCTACCCTCAACAAACAGTAACAGTAACTATAAGCTCTTTAGTATGGCACATCAAGGACTGTTTCATCCATCTACTGTTACAGAGGTGAGGGCTGGTAAAGCACTTGAGTCTAAATATGGAGCTTCAGGTGATGATGGCACCAGTCGTGGACTCTAAAACTCTAAAACTACACGCCACCAAAGATTTTAGCAAGTGAGCTCTGCAACAATGTTAGGTAGGAAAACATTATCTAACATTTTGTTGCAGTGTTAGGAAGACCTGTAGCTCTTTCAGTTCCAACAAGCAGGATATTTTCTCTTTGCTGGACAGCAGGTTGGTCCTCAGAGTTCAGGCAACATTGTTATACTACAATAGGAACTAAAGCCCAGCCAGTCCTGCTGCAAAGGGTTAACTGTGGAACAAGCACGGCCTAAAATTACATTTTATTATAGTTATTGACCTTCTGAAACTCTCAAATCTTGGCGGATGGCGAAAATAGGACTCAGGAATCATATTAAATAAGAAAATCAATGTTTTCAACTATTGTTGCAACCCTGTAAGTAAAAAAATCTACTATTTATTATCAGTGTGAATAAAACAGTCGGGCTACAAAAGGGAAGAGCATTCCATTCCCACTAATGGAGATGCAGTGGATTCCCAGGTTTGCCCAGTCGAACTTCTGGTAGGGTGAAATACAAACATATCTGCCCACATTCCCGTTTTTCCCAGGTTTCTCCTGAATTTCCAGGCCATCTCCTGGCGCTCTCCCCTTCTCCCAGGAAACTCCCATGATTTACACGGCGCTCAAACCTCATTATGAATAATCGTCACACACGGATCCACAAGTTTTGTATGTTTCTCTGACCCAGGCTGCCAGATTGTGTATGAAACTAAATCTACACACACTCTGCATACAATTTCAACAGCCTTCAACAACAATCTGTCACAGCAACCTGGCAACCCACGACCTGATTCAAGGGGCGTGACACCGGCTAACAAAATGTCAAAATGTCAGGGCAGGGCGGCGTACCATCTAACAAAAATCCAAATAAATAAACCTGCAAATGTAAACAGAGTTGGACTGAGCAGTTTCCATTTTTTATCTGTCAGTCAACAGGATAGTGGCAATACCTTTTGCAAAGCCTGTCGGGTACGTGTGGGAAAAATGACATGAGTCAACATATATAATACAAATTTGCAAAATAAATTGATGCATTTTGAAGCGTAAATGTTGGCATGGTATGAATCTCCTAAACAGTACGACTTGTTCGCTAACGTCACAAAGGATTTCTAGATACTTCAGTTCAAATGTGCCATGGACAGTAATTACCTATCGCTGCCATTTGGGGCTGCAAACGGTACAGCTTCGACATGAAAACCTTCACTAAGTAGCAAGGGCACCGCGAAAATGTCATGCCATACCATGGGTCATTGCACAAGTGTATTCTGACTTGAAATCCTGCACTGTGAGCTTCTATTAATGGAATTACTCTAGAATTCCTATACCACGGTTCACACTTCAATGTCACTCTTCGCTCTAAAATAAGTTGATTAAAAAGCTCGGCCCATCCCTGTGGAGACGTATTATGTACAAGGTTGTCTGACATTCAGATGTCTGGAAAGGAACAGGAGTGTATTATAGACAGTTTGACAGTGTGTGGAGGGCAGGGCCCAGGTAGCTAGAGGACAGGACAGTCGATGGTGAATGGATTGAGTCTCTCCTGGGCCGTGTGCTTCGGAGGGCTGCGGGAGGCTGCAATGTCCTCGATGAACCTCCGGCACGTTCTGACCTCTGTGTGCCTCACATTAGGCGGTGGACGTACTGTCAATTCGCACAATAAGATCAGCGTACGACGGTGGGGTTTGAATAACACATGCAGGATAAGTATGGAGGATGGAGTTCCATTTTTAGAGCAACCTTGCAGCTGCATTATGCAAGAATTATAAGTTAAAAAAAAAAACAAAAAAACAGCCTATTCACACCAAGGCCGAACTGTCAGGACAAAATGCACACAATATGGCAGAGAACAAATGCATCCCTATGACCTCCTTCACACACACTTTTTTTTTTATATATCAAAGACGCACGCCAAAAGAGAACTTAACAACCAATCAGATTAGCCTCAGGGTCATGTGCCCGGAAGCTGCATTCAGGATGGACGCCAAGTTGTTGACATCCTTGGTCTTCAAGATTAGAGAGTTACACGATAAAAGCCTTTAGCTGTCCAAAAACAACTAATACAGCAACTTACTACTCTAATACAATAGAGTAGCAAGTTACTGAAAATTGTTAGCTTGTATTTTTTGTATTTGGATTTGGAAGTCACTAAATCACTAACTGTTTTTGGAGATATTCCAATACCATTTTTCCCTTCCTGATATTGATTCTGATACCTGAACTTGCATATCGGCCGATACCAAATACCGAGCTGATACTGGTGTTAAAAACAAAAATGTAACTGCTATATAGCACTAACCCTGCATTGAAGTGATATGGTTGAATCTAAAGCCTTGCACACTGTACACATTCGTTTTTTTACTGATGGGACTTTCCAGTGTAAAATGTTGCCATATTGCTGACATTTTTTATTGTCTGCTGTCCTCTGACTTAAGAAACAGAAGGCTGTATTACTCGTCATTTTTTACAGTGAAACATCAGGTCATGCAGTATTTTAACCCCTCACTCTGACACTTTTTACAGTGTTGTGTTTCGCATGCAAATCAGGATTTTTTTCACCTACAGTCAAAGTAATCATGGCTACAATAGGCTACAATCATAATATTGTGATGTAACTTATGTTACTTATGTTATTAACACTATATTCAGTCTGAAAAGTGATGCAGGATCAAGTGTAGAAACACAGAGGCACAGAATCTTTTTTCGAGCTGAATCAGGTGTGGCTATTTCCTAATGAACAGAACAATTCTTTTTAAGAGAAAAAGAACAAAAACAAGTCTGTTTATCCAGTCTTAGATATGTAGAGCGGGTCCTGTGAAGGTTAGCCTCCTCCCCACAGAACAGAATTTAGACTAATCAGACAGGCAGGCAGATCGAGCCGACCTCCCTCTCTACCCTCTCTTTGTCCTTGGTCTGCTTCCACTTTATCTTTTTTTGAGTGGAGACAAAGAAAATACATCAAGTCAAGTCTCTGGCGGGGTCTAGGTGCTTGACTTTGTCGGGAGGAATATGTAACACATCTCCAGATCCTTGTCGTGACGGGCAGGGAGGCAGATCAGCGGGTTTCTCATCCAATCCGAAAACACACAACGAGACCTGTGCTCACGATAGCTCCCCGGTGGTGTGCACTCTACCTGCCTGGTCTGAGCCCAGTCAGGTGCTCTCAGATGCAGCGGCGGATTTGTTTGTCATCATTCACTTCTGATGACAGCGAGGCTGATGTTTCCGCCCAACTAGGTGGTACATCCAGCCAGTGAAGCACGCAAAATCTGCTCAGCTGTGGGGGTGAAAAGTGAAAAAAAAAACAAAACAGAAAACATTGAGATCGATGCAACTTGTCCAAGCAGAATCCGTGGGTGCTTCATCTCACAGAAAGATTTTTTAGAAGCGGCTGACATCACTTCACTTCATACTCTTTATTTCTCCAAAGTCTTTCTCCAGCCATGGGGAACAATGTGATGATTCATTTTGCACACACCCCACTTGTTTGTCTAATCCATGGAGGCCTCATGATCACAGTGCTTCATATTACATTGGTATTCAAACTGAGGTCCAGGGACCTCGCAGGGGTCCTCGAGAAAGGTTACAGGCGAAGTCCCCAGCAAAAGGAGGAACAGATTAATTGAACTTTTATGACATTTTTGGGGTCAAAATGTATAATGAGGATATCTGTTTAGATGTTTTCTGCAATTTATAGTGATCCTAGTTTGATCATAGCTTCACTGAACTTTTATTTTCTCTTAAATGCACACACACACACACAAAAATAAACAAAACTCAACAGGGATGCTTGAGGACAAAATCCCCTCAAAAGCTAGTGCTCTATTGTGCATGTATTTAGGGGGGAAACATTCTCTTATTATCAATAACATGGTGATTTCTAGCGATATCTTCTTTATTTTTTCATCATCTGTCAATATTTGGTGCAAAACATTCATTGCTGTGGTGAAACACAACACCACAGCACTTGGTGATTTCTGGCTACAATTTGTGAGGTTTGTTTTTCAATCTGCAAGTTCCCTCTTATTTCTCCAAGCTTATTTCTCCAAGTGTTTTGTGCGCTGCACTTTCCAAAGATCAGCTATCAATCAGCGTGTCCGGTAAAACTGAACCTCCAAAGACTCGCAGAAAAAGGGATGTCACAGTCTTTTTCTTTGAGTTTCCTTTTGATTGCCTGTGTTCAAAAATATGCCAACTACCAAGTCCTTTTTCTATTTATTCCAAGCAAACTGGAAATTTAAAATGAATCACTTCCTGTGTGGTAGAGGTTTTTTTTCTAACCCCAGGAAAGCTCTACCACACAGCAGGTTTTTAGCTCAGTAAATATAAAAGTTTTCATGAAGTGGATATAACTTGATTATTGCGTTATGGCAATCAACATTAAAACGATGCAGATTATTCGTTGTTTTTCGTGTTTCTGTTGTGTTGTCCACCGCCTGTGTGTGTTTGTCTTGCTTGACTTGCAGAATTTTGCACGGCGTTTTATCCTTCTTCCACTCCACTTGAGAGGAATTACACAGAGAGCAACAAAGCATCCAGTTAGGCACTGCTCCAAATTCACCTTGACAGCCATGAGGAATGAGCCTCGGCTTCGCACGGGAGCCAGCTACCACCAGATTATGATACCCACATGTACAGTGAGCAGCGAGGAGCCAAGAGCCCGTGCTCCGTCCCAGACTCGCTGCAATATGGCTGCTTTGGTAACACGCCTGTGGTGGAAGCCTATTGATTGGCTGCCAGTCTTGTGTCCCGCTCTTGCTATCAGTCTCTACTCAGTGATCCCGCCTGCTCCGTGCGCTGGTCAAGGTCTCAACTGTGATATAGCACAATCAATAGTCCAGTGACAGAGGTGCTGGAGAAGTGGTGTAGATGAAGTAAGAACACAGCTAGTCGGAAATTTACTGGGGGGACCGTGCCGCATTCCTGCCTTCATAATGTTGTCCTCTCTCTCAGGCTTCATTAAAGATCCTATCTCAAATAATCACTTCGCCACTTCCCCTTTGCCGTGATAAGCCATCAAGGACTATTACGGTTCTCGCTTCACTGCGGAAAAGACCGAATCATCATCACCATCCATTTCATTTTAATTACACATTTCTCTTAAAACAACTGCCAGATGGGGTTGTGGGGGTGATTCCACTCATTCCCAAAGCGAACCAGCTTGTTTCGAGAATCTGTAATACTTTTATTTCAACGAGTGACAAGCTGTTGAAATAAGGCCTTGTTTGAGAATCGCATCGCCCCTTGAAACTCTGGAAACAAGTTCATTTGCGTTGGAAATAATTAACATCATATCTGTTGACATGTTTTGCATGTTGGATCACAGTGGTTACAATAATCACCATGCTCTCACAATGGGCTTATAATGCGCTTACATTGCAACAAACCATTTTGCAACTAAAGATTTCACAACATACAATCAAAATATGGATTTTTGGTTAAAAGAGGCACCTTATAATGTTCTGCCTCTGTGGCTAACAAAGTCGACGCCATTCATCAACCACAGAACTGATAGTTGGCTGTGTAAAGCAAACACTTCCTCAGGGACTATTTTCCCTGGTGGAGGGACTGTATCACTCCACCCAATTTCAAGTCATCAAACACAACAGTGCTGCTGCTTTTAGGAAAGCTAATGTGGAAGACTTTATTACGGTGATGGAACACTGGTGTGAAGAAAGTTTGAAGTCTCTGAAAGTTCATTTTCATATCGTGGTGGAATGAATGGAAACCAATGGCTGGACAAAAGTGAGGAAAAATGTTAGAGTTCTAAATTACAACCGGTGGCTTTGGGAAAAGATTAGCAGAAAAATGAGGTTTTAACATTTTGTAGATATTATGATAAACATGCAGAGTCACTGTTATGGTTTTTTAAGGGTTAAATGGTTCTCTATTGGTTGAGAAAATTATGCAAAGCTTGGGCTTTCAAAACTAAAATGTATAATCCTCAAGCTAAAAGCAACATTTTGTAGATACCACATGCAAAATCACTGGGATGGTCCTTTAATGACTTATGAAGACTACTTTGTCACTTTTTTAAAGTTCTCTCAATAAATTTATTGTATTTGCACAACGTCACTATTTTTTTTTTCTCTATTTCGCCCGCTCTAGCTCCTCTCCATCCTTTGGGAAGGCGTCATTCCACACCAATACACCAACCCTACTTCACTTAATAAGACCCTTCATCAACCCCTTTTTCTCTCTCCCCAAATTGTCTTGCTTGCAAAAAAAAAAAAAAAAATATCCCAAGTCTATCAGCAAGCCATTATGAGTATCATTAAAATGGTCATTTCCAAATTAAACAGGACCGGCGTTATGGGCCTAGTGGAGTATCACTCGGGAGAGTTGGCCTCTCTAGCCTGCAGTGTTCTGCTGCTGAACCTCTTCACTGAGAGACAGAAACCATCTTTTCTGCTCCACTGCACCTCTAGGTGGCTTCATTAAAGAGCCTATTTAAAATAATCACTCAGCAGCGCCGTATAACAGAGAACAAGTATGTGTGTGCATGTAAATGTGGGTGCGCACAAATGCGTTTGTGTGTTCTGATCCTTACCAGTGCAGCAAATGCATTAATTAAATTACCATCCAAAACTGGAATTAAAAAAAAGAAAAAAAGGACTCAGGGAGAAAAAGACAAGGTGAACATCAGAAAGAGGGGGAAGGAATGCCAGAGAGGGAGGGAGGCTGGATGCCAAGGGGGGCTGAGGGCGTGCAGACCGGGAGCGCGTGGAGACGGTAACCCTCAAACATCGCAGCACCGCTGGCAGTCTCAAGCCACCGCGCATGTGATTTGCATCTGGTATTGCTTGTATGCAGGAAAATCAATGCCCTTAACAGCAATACTAGCCGGCATCTCAATTTCAAATATGCATTGGGGGGCCGCGCTCACTTATCTTTGATCGATTTGCTTTCCTGCGGGCCTTTGAAATCGCCTCCTTGAACTGTGCCCCTCTGCATAATAGCATTCTTAAGGTTGGAGAGAAACTGCCTTTATTCGCCTCTTCCTTTCGAATGTGAGTGGAAATCAAGAGAAAGCCTGATGATTTGCACTGCTCCGGTCTGGTGACTTTGCATCTTTAGAGCAATATCCACAAAATGTAGATGATATACTTCATGTTTCTGGTTGGTTCTTGGTTCTTTGTTTCCGTTCCTTCAACTACGATATGAAAATGAGCTTTCAGAGACTTAGAACTGTATCCGCCCACATTAGTTTTCCTAAAAGCACTGTTGTGTTTTGACGACTTGAAAATGGTCCCTCCGCCAGGGAAAATAGTCCCTAGGAAATGCTGTTGCAACGTAATGTGGGTAAATTGTAGTAAAAGGGACAAACATTAAAAATCGCTGGCATGGTCCTGCAAGTCCACCGTCGTCTTGCTGGCAGGTTTTAATGCAAATATATGAATGAATGTGTAAGAAACTGAGTAAGACAATCATATTTTTTTAGGGCATTTTTGAACCCCTGGGCTGATTTTTACAGGCGTTTTGGTCCTACTCAGGTGGCAAAGTAATGATAAAATAATACATTTTCTTTGTGTATCAGCAAATCAATACTCAATACCATTTGTTTTTACTTTAGTCCCACTGGTGGGAACTGGCAGCAGGCTGCACAGGAGAAGGTGGGGCTGTTTTCTGCACTCCGTCCCCAGCCACTCAATCTTCCTGTCCTTCCTCACCACTGTTGACTTTCTATGTTCTTTTTTTTTTGGCTTCGTGTTTAGCGTGGTACCGGTTTCTACTCGTTCAGCATGTACACCTAATTGCTTTCTGTTTGCAGAGCCGCGTCTACAAGGGATGGTTCAACAAGTCAGTGAAAAACACGAAATGCGTGAAAAGGTCAGGGCCGTCCGTTTGGCCCCCCTTGTTTGCTCTTTCGTGGGAATTTCTGGAACTTGCAAGGGCATTTCCGTCCAGAGCCCCTGTTAATGTCTAACGCTGGTGTCCAGCGAACGAGGGGTTAAAACAGCTCGGCGAAATCCTCTCCTAATACCCCTCTCTCCTAAAACCAGTTCTGTGCTCTAACGGGTGAGCAGCTAAGCAACCAGAGCATGTCATCTGAGCCTTTGATTTGATCTCTTCATTAATTCATGCCCTCTTCATGGATATTAAAAGCCCTAGAGGGAGCAACAGAGAGGAGGAGAAGGTGGTTGGGTGTGTGTGTGTGTGTGTGAGTGAGTGTGTATGTGAGTGTGTGTGTGTGTGAGAGAGAGAAAGAGGGGGAGCAAGAAGGAAAGAGAGGGAAAGAAAGAAGGAAGGATAAAGGGAAGGGTGTTGAATAGAGGACTGCGCTTCATTGCAGAAGGTGATTTGGATCAGTGGAAAGAGAGCAGCGGATCTGCTGATGCACACACACACACACACACACACACACACACACACGAACACACACAGTCATTAAAATGCCTGATATTCCCTTGATGGTTTTTGAGTGGTTTGTATGACATCTTCTCAACTGTTTTCCATTAATGTACAATATTGGTGAAAATGTGAAATTCTCAAATGGCTCTTTGAGGATCTGTTTTTTTTAATTATTTTTTTTTATTCACCACACTATCTGGAAAAAGCATGGAATTAGCATGGAAATCAATGTAAAATAAGTTTGCATTATGCTGAGTTTCTGCTGCCTGAGCCCCTAAACGTCGGCGTGTTGGTGAGTCTGAGGCCCTGTTTTGGACACAAAACGAAAGAAAAATGAATCATTCGCGTCGGTGATGATGATGTGTCTTTTCTGTGACACAACCACACCGTCACTCGCGAGTCACAAGCCCACTTCTGCAGCCTCTCTTTCACCGCACACGTGCCGCGCACAGAACAACTCTGCAGCCTCGCCCGATCAAACGCAAGAACTGCCAGAATCGGATATCTTGTTATCGTCTTTTTCTTGAGCCTGAACTGTCCTTAACCGGGTTCTGCAAAGCACTGTGGGGAACATCTTTGTCGGAAATCTCCTTTGATTTGATTACATGTGATTTATTGAAAGCAACAGACAAAGACGTAATGCGCGGACCGTTTAGTTCCTCCCTTCCTATACATTAATATTACGGCCCTCTTCCAGATCCAACAGGACAGACTTCTCGGTATATCGGATATGAGGCTTACTTCCACATCCACCGCCTCCCCTATTTAAAGTCCCATGCTGTGACATGTGAGGTCACACGGCCGGCTTTTCTTGTGTGTGTGTGTGTGGGGTTGTGTGTTCAACACTGTCACAGCAATGTCACACCATTTGACCCCCCCTGTGGATCGCTATGACACTCTATCCCCGTGACTCTGCTAATTTCCAGGATAAAATAAATGCACATCTCGAGGGAGTGACATCGTTACATCCTCGCCGCTGAGACGGGACATCGAGTCTTATCTGCGTGATGCCCTGGTGAGACGCCACCGCGCCGCAAAAAAACTGCCCGTCTTATTAAGCCGTTACATTCTCATTTGTTAATTAAAGACTTCTCGTGAAAACAGGCGAAAGCATCCGGCATTGGGCTCTACTTCTTTCAAAAATCAGCGAGAATCATACAAACAATTCATACTGTTTCCGCCTATTCATAGATTTTTTTTTGTTCATGCTTAACTTGAAGTGCATTGTGCTTTTATTACAAGCAGACAACAAGGCAACGAGAAGCGGAGACAAACTTAAATTAAATGCAACATAATGTCACCGCCGCCTTATTAGGTATTCATCCCCCTAGACATGTTTTGCCCATTGTGTTTGCTATATCGTTATTATGCACCAACGACGTGTTTGTAATGTATTTATGGAGCTGTGAGCAGCACATGAAAGCATAATGGAGCTCTGGTAGATGTTTGGCTTGTATAGTTCCCTGGACGTGATATGAGTCCACATGGTGGTGAAATATCCTCATGAGTTGCTCTCTGCCGGATCTACTTTCCAAGTCAAATAGAAAAATAACAAGAGCCATTAAATTTCCAACAAAAAAAAAAATAAAAATAAAAATGGGTACTGGGATTTGTTGCTTTTTATATTGGCATAATCCACTTTGTTTGCATTTGTTTATGTGCTAAAAAGTGTTATTTTGCTGCTCTATGGATGTGAATGGAGAGATAGAATTACAGTGTTGTTGATTAGCAGCCCAGGGGAGCATGGGGCGACTAATATCTCATATCACTCCCAGGGAACTATACAACACAACTCTCCTACATACCAAGGTTAAGATTGAAGTAATGTTTTCTTATTTTCCTCGCCGACTTTAAGACATTTTCAACAGACTTTTTCGTCCAGGCAGTAACTTAATTTTTTTCCCCAACATGGTTATATGGCTGAAATCATCACGGCCACCCTCTTCACGGCTCCAAACAGCAAATCGGTAGTGTTCACTTTGAAAAGCATCTGCCTCCACAGAAGCCGCAGACAGGACCACATCCCTTCAGGCTCAGAGAATCCAGACCCTGTCTCTCTCTCTCTCTCTCTCTCTCTGCGTCTGTCGATCCGTCTCTGTCTTTGTCTCTCTAACCCAATTAGCTGGCTTGATCAGGTTGGTGCTAGCAGTGGGAGGGAGGTCATGCGAGTAAATAATACATGTCTGTTATTCCATGTCTGCTGCAGGCTGAGGCTGCACCGCTGGCCTTCCGGGCCACAGTCCTGGGTCACGGTCTGTAATGAGAGTAACCCGAGATTCACATTCCCCCACCCGGCAGGAGACACACCGATCACACACACACACATACAGCTCGGTCACTACCGCGTGAACCCCCCGCCCCCCCCTTCACACCTC
>OMLB01062958.1:123551-138769 GCA_900302555.1 Myripristis jacobus | reverse complement strand
CTTGTCATTACTTTTCAAATATTTTCAGTGCCTGCAGGTATCATTATTTGATAGCCAGCCCTAATCCTTCCCACTGCATTTAGACAATAAGAGTGAGACTTTACAAATCCACAGATTTTGGTTTGCTGAATATAGGTGCATGATTTTATTTATAGATGTGCCTTTTGTTCCATCAGGCACTTTTCTCATCGGCCATGAGTAATGAAAGCCAGTATTGATGAACTGCATCACTGTCTAGACAGAAGGCAACAAAAATAGAAGTTGTGCGTATTGTATTGACTCGCCCTGCAGCAGATGCAACCAGTGGAGAGACATTCAAATGGCTGCATGATCTCTTGTAAATGTGCTCTAAAGGGAGAGGAAGGATTTGTTTAAGCTATTTCAGTGGATAGCCTACACTGTAATTATGTGCTTTGGACTTGGGGCAAACAGTAACTACATGATTTGTTGTAGCCCACTGAGGTGCCAAAAGTGCCAGGTTTATATATACAGATGAGTGGCAAAAGGTTTAGACAATCAGGAAAACATTTTGAAATCAGTTTAGCTTTTATTACTGTCAGTAGCTGCATTTCCATACAATTTCCCCAAAAAATTGAAGGTGCATTTCCATAACTGTTAAGAAATAAAATGTTGCCTCCTTTGGATGCCTAATGATGATGTATCACATGTTGTCCTCATCCGACTGCTACAATGGGCGACCGGTTTGTTTGCTCCCCACATGGCTGTGCCTAGTTTTGCAAAAATGGACAGAAACTACCAACATAGTTATTATGATAGCTGTTTCCTGACTAATATTGTCGTTACATGCTTGGCAACCATGAGACAATGAAATGTCTTGATTTCTTCGTCTGTCCACCTGTATGTTTTTACCACCTTCCGCCACGACAGCAGCTCTGTCTGAGGTCAGAGGTCATAGAGCAACTGGTCATGTGACTAAATCTCAATGCATGCACATGTCCTGTTTTTATTCATGTCCTGTATTTTACTCAAATGATCACATTTCTTTTTATTGAATACAAAATGTATCCACCTCAAATGAGTGTGCACATTTTTAGTTACTTTTTGGGATTGTATTTGACATTTGCCGTTTCCATTCATCATGTTTTATTTAATATGGCAAAATGTGCCTCCAGTGGCACACTGGCACATTGGTGAAAAGCTGATGGAAAAACAAAATAATATTTGTACCAGGTCCGACTGGGGCTGTGGGTTTTACCGGATTTAAAAGAGGAAGATTGACAGGTCAAGCCAAGAGATAAAATACTCCCCATCAGACAAAGTATATTGACATTGAGCTGCTCATTTACAGCTGGTTCACTCTGTGCTGAGGGGTCTGTACCCGTCAGAATAACAGTGCATGAAATTTTTACCCCAGTCACATCTTGTCTCAATAGGAAGTGACTTTCAGGGGTCACTTAAGTGATCTGGCTAATCATATTCATGACTGACCATCACTGCATGATGAGGGGGAAAATAGTCTGCACCCTCCGCCTTTACCGTCCGATGCCAATCAAATGAAATCACAGGCGAGGTACCCCTGCATTGGTGGAAATTGAAAAGAAGTGTGTTTTGATTGAATATGCCCATCCCAATTATGCAGCACCTCTCACGCATCCAGGTTCTCATTTCTTCACCTTCCCATCACTGTGTTTCTTCATCAGGGGGTTGCATGACCAGCATCTCACTGAACCCTTGAATTCCGTATCTGTAGTTTTCAAAATGGAAATACAGTAGTCAGGTAGAGACGGGTTTTTGTCTCCCACACTCATTGATCCTTTTCAGTTTGTTACCAGCTGGTGTGAATACAGCCATGCATAATCAGCTTGCCCCTGGATACTGCTGCTGTATAATCAGCACTGAAGTATTGACCAGTGAATTTTGAATGTACATGTACAGTGATATTTTTAATCTGTTGCCTGCTGTATGTCATGTACTGTCTGTAGGACCCTGTTGGCTCTGCACCATGTATCAGTATGTACAGTGTTACTCTAAGGTATTAAGCGTGCCATGAAGCTACTACAGCACCAGCTGGCCTTGAATTGATACCAATAGCAAACATTCAAATAGCAATGCTTCCCAAAACTCTTTGAAGTCAGTCAGGTATACACAGTGGTGTGTTTCGTCATATTAAATTACATTTTTTTATCATTATTATTAGATTTAGATTAGAGAACAAAGAGAATTACAAATTTATACCTAATGCTGTTGTGTTTTGCTCCATACAGGCTTCTGCTAATGGAATAGGCCATAAAGCACCCGACACTGAGCACACTGGCTTCACATGCAAAGCTGACAACAATGATTCCCTAATTGTATCTCGCATTAAAGTACACAAATGCGTGAAATGACAACAACAGTGATTCAATTATACGTAGTGGGTTGATGGCAGAGAGGCTTTTCCAATACGGGTGATAGAACTAATGGAATGGAACTGGCAAATGGAGTACTCATCTACTTACTGGCCAAATGGGTCTATGGAGTTTCACATTTACACGTGTAACGCGATTACAGTTGACATGGTGCATGAGGGTCTATGAATAAAACACACGCACACACACATTCAAACATACCATGTGTCAGGGGCATGGGTTAACTATCAGTCAGTGGAAAACAAGCTGGTGCCTTTTCTGTTTTCAGTTACACATTTCAACTAAGGTGCAGTTCATTTAACCGTGGGATACATGTCGAGTCAAGTCTCCTTCTGTTTCTCCACTATAAACTATCCAATGAACAACAACAAAAAAACCCATCAGAAACTAGAAGAGTGCACTCAGATCTCTGCCAGGCATGCTATCTTGCCTGGGTGTGCAAGTCTGTATAGGAACTATTCCAAAAGACCAGCAATGTAAAATGTCAATTTCAAAATGAAAATGCCTATATTATCTGTCTGTGTATCTTTGTATTTGTCTACAGCTAATCTTGCATGCTACTGTGCCTATCAGCCTGATATACAGCCTGATTGGACACACCTTCTCATTTTGCCTTCACTCTGCGGTCCATCTCATCCCAAACCATCTCGACTGGGTTTAGGTCTGGTGACTGTGGAGGCCAGGTCATCTGGCACACAGCACTCCATCACTCTCCTTCTTGGTCAAATAGCCCTTACACAGCCTGGAGGTGTGTTTGGGTTCACTGTTCTGTTGAAAAATAAATGATGGTCCAACTAAGCACAAACCGGATGGGATGGCATGTCGCTGCAGGATGTCGCGGCAGGATGCTGTGGTAGCCATGCTGGTTCAGTGTGCCTTCAATTTTGAATAAATCCCCAACAGTGTCACCAGCAAAGCACCCCCACACCATTACACCTCCTCCTCCATGCTTTACGGTGGGAACCATGCATGTAGAGACCATCCGTTCACCTTTTCTGCGTCGCACAAAGACACAACGGGTGGAACCAAAGATCTCAGATTAGGACTGCTTGTTGCTTTTCCTTAGTAGTGGTTTCTTAGCAGCTATTTGGCTATAAAGGCCTGATTGGCACAGTCTCCTCTGCACAGTTGATGTAGAGATGTGTCTGCCACTACAACTCTGTGTGGCATTTATCTGGGCTCTAATCTGAGGTGCTGTTAACTTGTGATGTCTGAGGCTGGTGACTCAGATGAACTTATCCTCAGCAGCAGAGGTGACTCTTGGTCTTCCTTTCCTGGAGCGATCCTCATGTGAGCCAGTTTCGTCATAGCGCTTGATGGTTTTTGTGACTCCACTTGGGGACACATTCAAAGTTCTTGCAATTTTTCCGGACTGACTGACCTTCAGTTCTTAAAGTAATGATGGACTGTCGTTTCTCTTTACTTAGCTGATTGGTTCTTGCTATAATATGAATTCTAACTGTTGTCAAAAAGGGCTGTTATAGCTGTGTACCAACCTGACTTCTGCACAACACAACTGATTGTCCCAACCCCATTAAGAAGGCAAGCAATTCCACAAATGGACCCTGACAACGCACACCTGTGAAGTGAAAACCATTTCAGGTGACTACATCATGCTGATTGAGAGAAGGCCAAGGGTTTCCAGTGCTGTCAACAAGGCAAAGTGTGGCTACTTTGAGGAATCGAAAATATAAAACATATTTAGAGTTATTTAACCATTTTTTCTTTGCAACATAATTCCATATATCTTGCTTCATATATTTGATGTCTTCAGTATGTATCTACAATACAGAAAGTAGTAAAAATAAAGAAAAAACATTGAATGAGAAGGTGTGTCCAAACTTTTGACTGGTAGTGTATATATACATTTTGTGCACAGTTATGACTGTGATCTAGGTCCTCTTGTGATTGTGGTGATTCAAAACCTTGAAAAACCTGTTTTATACCTCAACTGAGCACAAACTCCTCCACTGGAAGGGGAGATACAGAGGCGCTGCCTGCCGAAATAGCCAACACACCTAAGAGTCTCTTACCACCAAATTGTGACCAAGTGTCCTCTGATAACACAGTGATGATTTGATGGCTGCCACTCTTTCCCAGTTCTGACTTGAATCAATCCCTTCAGCAAACTTATTAGACCAGAGGCAGCACTTTATTGCTGTGGAACCTCTCTGGCTTTAATCTTTTCACCCAGGCTTCACTTTGTTTTCTTTGCCGGTTGTGACTGTTGCGATAGAATCCATTTTCCCTTCAAAATCAACGTTTGCATCCTCTGACAGGACATTTTTTCCAGTGCAGAGGTGAATCCACAAAGTGACTATCACATACACATGTAAGTCTTATTTGGCATTATCATGTATGTTGTTTAGTTTGCTGAGGACTACATTATACACAACTCCAATCTGATGTGACGATGTAGAGTCTTCAAAAGCCATGTATGACCAGAGTTAAAATATCTCTTACATATCAACAACTGAACTGCATACCAGAGTCCTGCATGGGTCCAGTTTTACTAACCTGTGTCTGTCCCGAACCCACAATGCTAAACACCACACCCGCAATTTTCTCTCAATCAATTCTCGACCCATCCAACCTGTTAATGCAAGACCTGCAACCCGACTCGTACCTGATACCAAACCTATAGCTCCAGATTCTGTTTAAAAAGGTTACTTTTAACTTCACTTTGGCCAAACAACGAAGCCACTGACGAGCTCACCGCCTCACAGTGAACTTCTCCTGCATCAGATCTGCTCTGTTGTTCACCTCTTCATATCCATGCTGGTGATGATTGATGTGTGGCTTTGATTGCTTTCGGTCGCTGTCAGTCAGGCCCGCGACTGAAATGCACATAACCATGTTATTCAAGGAGGCATGGTATTGTATCTAAATTTGAAAAATCATAGGCAATAAGTTGGGATGTTGTAAGCTGGAATTTTTAAAAAAGAGCAACACTGAACACTATTTTTCATTTCTTTTTTAATTACTGTTTTTTTGCTTCTTATTGCTTCTTATTTTTTTTTCATGTACACAAAGAATTTCAAAGAACTTGAAGTACATTTTTTGTTTGGCTTATTGTAAGTAATCAACTTAGTAAGTTTCATGGTGATATCTATAGGATAAAATTTTTACCCTATTCATGTGTGAAAAAAGACTGTGTTAAGTCTATGGCTAAACTTCAAGGTCGATGAGAAAGGGGTAAATGTTGTCCGATTGAGAAAAAAAATTCACCAGCAGAGTTTTCTCATGTATCGCAAGCAATATAGGGTTTAGGAGCTTAAAAATATGAAGTTGAAAATTTACATGTAAAAATGGGCCACCCTATTGTATATACTCATGTGCAGATTTTTTCTTCCTCATTTTCCTTGCAGCATTTAAAACACTCAGAGCCCAGTGTAACATCCTCTATTTATGTTCATTCTTAGCTTCCATAGATTCCCATTTGTGCAATCAGACACGTCTCAACAGAGACCCATGCACATTTTTAAAAGATTAGAGATGTGTTTAACAAATTTCTTTTCATGGTTCACCACAAACCTACTCCCTACATTTCTGCTTTTCATTTTTTTTTTTTTTTTAATCTAACTTCATCTTTTTGTAATGGGTTTAGTTGTTTTACATTAAATCAAACACACAGTACAGGGGCAACGCATCATGGTGCATTCCCTGAATGCACAAATTTAACTTGACCAATAAACAAATTCAGATACAAGCATTTGCTGTAACTGTTCATTTAAATTTACACAGCCGGTGTAAGGAGACCAAAAGCTATGAAATATTAGTTGCACTTCCCCTATGAGCTGTGCCTCTAGCATCCTCAGGACAGGTTATAATTCACTGACTCTGGACAGCTGGATATTCATTCATTTTGCCATTGCAATGCAAGCAAATTCAATTATGTTTGTTCATGGAAAATAATGGCCAGAAGAGTAGACAGGCAGATGGATGACCACCATCCTGAGGGTGAGAATTATTGATGCCTCACAGAGACCCAAATACTATGACTAAATACCATTGTGTTGGCCCTCACTGCAATATTTCACCGGTGTCATGCTTGTCCCCATGTGGCTTTGTGGGCAGTCAGCTACCAATATCCCTTAGTATTTTTTAGTTATTTATTTATGTTATGTTTACATTTTGCCTTTATTTATCTGAAAACCATACCACAACACTGTAACATTATGCATACTAGATACTACATAATGTGTTGTGCATATCATAAAATATATAAGCCTTCAACAGCATAAATGTGATGATGCAATCTATAATATTAAGAATGACATATATACCGTTTTCTTAAAGCTGAATATGAGGATTTTTTTTTTCATCTTTATTCTTTTAATGATTGTTTTTAGCACTGGAGAGACTGAATGTTTGTGATGAATACATGTGCCCCAGGCAAATGGTATCAAGAGCTGACTGCACACTGAGTGATATTGAGGTGAATGTGCAAGAAAATGAAATGTTGAAGCAAACTGAACCATTGCTTTAAGGGTTCATTAGAGTCTGGTAAAAAAAACATCCATTCAGATCAACTGCTGTGAATGATAATACACTTTGATTAAGAGACGTGACAATAAAACAGATCAGAATGGTTCATTAGTGATGTAGGGACAATACCACAGCTGTTATCGAGCAAAGATGAGAGAAATCCTTCATTCCAGAAATTTTTATGAACTAACGGGTGTATTTCTATGTATTTCTATGGGCAGTTGGACTTTTCTAACTTAAATCTTTACTTTGTTCACATTTATCAGGTTCAGATCCATTTTGTGTTGTTGCTGTTTGTGTTGTGTTTTTGACTAGACCTCTTGTCCAAGTCGCATTATGAGTCCTCAGTGTTCAAGTCGCGTCCGAATTTGAGCTGGAGTCCAGTCCGAATTACTTGTGCCCAAGTCGCCCATCCATGCCTGAGTTGATTTTCAAGCTGGGCTTCGAGACACTCTGCTAAGACCTGACACACATTTAAAAAGGTATAAATTATAAAAAATGACAACAAAAACTGTTGACAGCCATGCAATTTATCAACTGTATATTCTTCAAAACATATTACTGACAGCCACAAAAAGTGTAAATTTGGCAGACAGAGGAGACAGTACAGTGTGTTCAAGTGTTCAGTGTGTGAGCAGGTGGGTGGAGGCTGAACCCACTTATGCTTGGAATGCAGCATACAGTATATAAACATGATAGGCATTAATGTCATTTCTGGTACTTTATTTAGGAAGTAAAGTCTCTACACCTCTGTATGAAAAAGAAGAAAAGGTTTCTGAATCCACAGGCAGTTAATGCACAAGTCCAAGTCTGAGTCCAAGGCCGAGACACAAGTTCTGGACTAGAGTACTACAAGTCTGGCATACAGCATGAACAATGACTCCAGTGGTGCCGGTAGTCTCAGCTCTTTGTGCATGTCTCTGTGGGAATTTTGGATATTTTCATTTCACCAGTGATCAGTAAATAACAAAAAGGAAACCAGTGATGCAACCAAATATCAGCTGTTTTGAAACATTTCTTACATGAGAACTTGAAACGAGTGAAATGACATTGGTTGCTGGATTTTTACTACATCTTTCCCCCTGGTGAGGACAACAATTGAGCCTAATCTCAAATTGCTTATTGACGGATGTGCCATGGATTTAAACCATGATGCATTTCAGGCCACTGTGCAAGTTTTCCATTGTTGGCAGGGGGTGACGTTTATTGATTTTCAAGGTTGAATAAGCTCATTTAAATCAACACAACCGTACAGTACCTGCCTCCCATCAGAAGCTGGGACATTAGTATGGATGTTAGCCTCCTGTGGACACAAAACAAACAGGGTTTGCACAAAGTGGCATTTTCATGATACCAAATTAATGGAGTGAGTGAGCCTCCTTGGTCTCCCATTGATTCCAATAAGACAAAGCAGTCGAGTGAGAAAACTAACACAGCTGGCTTGATAAACACGCTGATGGAGGAGTTTCTGCAATCCGACCTGAGGGATGGTTTATGTTCACTAAAACCAGGATTGAGGAATAAAGGATTACATGTGAATTATATTAAATTGATCACAAGTAATTGTGATTGCAGTCTATAAACGCATTCTGCAAAACACAAATCGAATTGCAGAGACTTGAAAAATAAGCCACTATTTGTTGAGTCTCTCAGAAAAAAAGTCTGAAAGGACCGATACAGGGAATACAGTTCAGTACTCTAATGGAACAAATTATGAATATTCTTGGAGCTGCGGCTGATTTCTTAGGTGAATTATTCTAAAGTTGCTGAAAAGCAATCAGAACTTTCTGAGTTTGCCAGTGAAGTATGCCACTGAGTATATTTTCAAGTATGCAGGTTAAATGTCATTTGTAGGGTGTTACATTATTAAAGTTACACTCCCACTTACAACTAACTTTGAAAATTATTGCTCTGGGATTACAGGCGTAGGAGGACATTCTTGGAGGAATGACAGAGTGAACAGCAGTGATATCCTGTTAATATAGATAAATAGATTCTTTATAGTTTATAAAGTATTGATGGAGGAAATTTGCTTTCAGAGCCTGTACTTACACAAAGAACAAACACAGAACAGTTACAATACAAAGACATCCTGTATATGTCATATAGAGAACTTTGTTATTGCACACTGATAGCAGATACACTTTACTCTTTGAAAAATTAATTCCCTATGGCCCATAGCATTGTTTGAGACAGAGCTTACTCTCTGGTTGATCAAGCTATGCATGCATGCAGTGTATTGTTGTCCAGATTAATGTCTCCACCAAATGGCATATGTTCATTTATTTAATAATTTCAAGTGGAAAAATAAATCAGACATTCACTTTCAATAGAGATGAAATGAACTTCAGCGAGAGATTGATGGGTTCAGTCAATGTAAAGACTATTACTCAAATAAACGATGCCAGTTGGCACAGGATGCGTACACACCTTGAGAGAGATAGTTGTGCGATGTACTTCCAGACTTGTCCTCCTGATGCGGCTATTATGAACTGGAAGCCAAAACCTCTCTGTGCTTCTCTGCGGCGCTTGGCAGTGTTTTGGGAACACACTGCTTGACAGCTAATGTTTCATGTGGCGGCCCTTAATGAGGATAATGTTTTACTTGCCAGTTGCTGTCGTCATCATTTGTTTCATCCTACACAATGTTAAATTAGTTGACTGAAACAGAGGTAGAACGAGCTGTGCCGCAAAGACAGTAGGTGTGCACTGAAGTGAACTTTAATGTTAACTTCACAGAAACATCCATCACCACAGGGTCGAGTGCAGACTGGAATGGGGGAAGGGTGAAAACTTGTGAAATTTCTTAATAATAGTGGCAGTAAGAAGCAACTTGCAGCTGTATTGATGCTGAGAAGGCCTCAGTAATTCCAGGTGAAACTGCACAAAGGTAAATAAAGCATGTACCCTGGGATTGAGTATCCCACACAGAGCACCCGCAACCCTTTAGCTCATAGCTCCTCCAGTGATAAGTGTTTGCAATGTCCCTTTAGAAGCTCCATGTTTTTGCAGCATCTCTGTTCACCTTATTCCATCACGCCCACCTCCAAGAGCTTGTGTCTTCTGCCTTTATCTTAGAACTTTCTTTCTGTAGTTGGCGAGGAAGCTAGTTAACCAAATTTACAACAACTAGAAAACAGAAATGGCTAGGATACATATAATATACAAACCAAACATACATACACTGAAATGTTCAGCATCTTCTTCTGAATCTAGCCATACCAAGTTTGAAAGTAGCAGCTATTATTCGCCTTTCTTTTCAAGCACTTCATCTCTGCTCATTCTCACATTTTTGGGCAAATAAACACATGTACATCTTCTTTTTTGATTACTTCGACTGAATCATATGATACCTGGGTTGGAAATGTCAAAATTGGGCTTTTCCAGCAGAAGCTTTCTTGAAATGGCTCTTTATTTCTGTTTGCGCCCACATTTTTAAACAAATATAGACATGGTATAGATCAAAATTGTTAACTGTTCTCTGCTTCTTCGACCCAGGGTTGAAGCAACCTCGGCATTTAATGGTACAACCCTCGGCTGGCCTGCCTGCTCATATTTGCTACTTGCAAACATGAGATTTGCAACTTTCGCATGATTTCTCCTACTTTGCCACATGTCATCAACATGGAAGATTTTGACGAGCATGGAGTTCATTTTGGAATTGTTGTCAGTAATGCTATTTTTTTTTCCCTCTGTAGAGAGTAGAATCTCCTCTGTGCTTTCATACGACAGGCTAGCGTTATCTTTATCGTTTGTTATTAGAACCAAGTTGTAAATATGAGTTGTCAAATTGGATCTGCAATCTCTCTGATATGGCATGAATGCAGTGATAGATAGTGGACACGGAGTTGACTTCCACTGCCACAGTTCCATTTATGGATGGGTCAAAGCCAAATACAGTGTTAAAAGATTTTTGAAGAGTGGCTGTCTGGCACAGAGTGATAGCTTTCCCTGCAAGTCCTGTTGTGAGGTCCTGTTGTCTGTAGTCTGTCTGTTTGCTGTTTCACCAAGACGACTTCTGTAAGTCATCCTGATTCTGGAGCTTGTCTGAGGCTCCAGTTACATTATGAACTTAAATTATGTTGTAAAAGTTAGCAGGAGAAAAGCAAAGGATCAGGCCCAATATGTTCATTAGCATGACATTTCCATCTTGTGACCCAGACCAGACTAGAGACAATAGGTAAATGACAGCTACACACCTATACAGTTAAAGAACAGCCTGATGACTGCAAATGAGCTCATTTGCACAATCAGAGGAAGGGAAACGGGAGGTACAATCTGAATGGTTCAGTGGCTAAATGGCTCGGCGTATGGAGGAGTGTAAAGGGACACACTTTTTCTTTAACAATGGAGGTTTTTTCCCCTCTCAGTTCTGCTCTTATCATTCCAAGAGCACACAACCCTTTCAGCCTCGTAAGTGTGAGGCTCAGTTGAGTGGCTGAAGTCCTTGGGCAAGGCAAAAAATAAATTTTTCACTTTGAAATTGGCAGCCACAGGTCTGACATTGTTATCCACAAAGAGTTCTTATAAAAATGACTGAATTAATTAATCAATCAATTAATTAACAGATGTGTGTTTATATATCTTTTTTGTTTTGTTTTTTCACCACTATCCAACTTTGTAGTTCCTGAGCATTTACATCCATAAGTCAGCTGACCAACACTGTGGGCCTGTAAACTGCAGAGGCCGACTGCTGCTATAATTAACATCACACAGTCGCCTGTTTATGCATCATGAGATCTCATAAGAACATCATGCCGAGTTTCATCTTGTATACATGCGGCGGATCTGTCTCCAGGCTATATATCAAATCAAAAGGACATTGTAGTGCACCAAACTGTGGGTCTTGTTGCACAGTGATCCTTTGTATAAAAATCCAGTCTTAAAAATATGTACTGAATAAGTCCAGGAAAATCCATTTCGATCACAATTCCTATCAACTGAGGCACGAGTCTAAGATATTGTGTGATGTTTTCTGAAGGACAGATTAATGTATGAGCAGGAGTGGGTGCTGGTTGCTGGATATAAGCATAAGGAGTTGTGACAGTTAACACTGTGCACTACCTGCATCCTGATTATTGACAAAACAATCAAAATCTGATATGCAGAGTTTATTATTTATTCTGTATTGCATCCCTCAGACCACCATCCTAAAGACTAGGAATGTGTGGAAACCAAAAGCAATTTTGAAATATTTTTCTTGAGCACTGAGTCTGAACATACATGCTATTTTCTCTCTCCTTGCCACACAATTTTAACAAGGTAAAACTACTATACTGAATTATGAGATAGAAGCCGTACCACAAATGCCTCTCAAGCACAAAATTGCCTTGCAAATTGGTTTGTGTTTGTAGTTGGATGCAAAGCAGTGAAGTACATTAATGGAATGCCAAGCCAGAGCTGGTATGATGCTAACAGGCACAAAGTATAGAGCTGCTGCATGGCATGATGCTCACCCATAAACCAATCAAGCAATTGAGTCAAGTGCTCGATTGCAGCTGAGAGGAGAGCATTTGAAGATGTTGTTTTGGGCTTTTCTCTGGATGTAGGAGACCCAATTTTACCAAATTGTAATTCAGTGAATTGAAGAAGTCCTTAGATCATGAAAGGAATTAAGTCTGTTCTAGGGCATCGAGTGTACCCTAGCTTTTTCATGCTGCTCCAAATGAACTGAAAACTTTTCTTTTAGTGATGCTCATTGGTGTGTATAATGAAAACCATCTCCCCCACATGAAACAAGAAGTTCAGTGGACTGAATATACAGTACAGCATGTAATGCCGGCACACAAGTGCAGCATATGAAATATGAAACAAGTAAGGACACATCTACATGTGTTTTGTCTTATGAAAAATGTCCACTTTGATAGATTTGAGTGCTCATAAATACCTAGGGAAGCTGCACAGGCTTTTACTTTCTCTGCCTGGCCTATTGTTGCGTCTTAATAAATGAAAGAAATCTTGTTGAAGCAGAAGAATGCTTCAGACATTCCTGCGTAACAATGAATATTTCATTAACCTTTCCAGTGTTAGCATGCAGCAGCTAATGATGAACCAAGTGTCCCCTAACTCAAAAATATAGTTTTAAAAAATGTAACATGGAGTTTTCACTTCAGACTTTCATGTGTCCTGGGAATAATAAAGGAGCATCATTATGGAGCAGGCGATACACTACAGCTCCAGATGCTTGTATTTGCATGGCAATGCATGGGAACGAGATGACTGGATACAGGTGCTATGTGTGCCACTGTAATGGCAATAAATCATGACTATATGACTTTTGAGATATTAGTATAATTACCATACACAAATGAGAGTACTGCCAAGTGGATTAGCTGCCTTGATAATGCACTTGACACTGTGTGCCTCCAGGGTGACCTCTTTAAATCTGTTGGACTGCTTTATGATGAAAGACAAATTGCTTTATGTCACAAAAAAATGAGTCATTTCACTTCACATGTAGTACATAGTCTGTTTCCAGTTAGTTTCAACTTTATTTTAGCTTACCTTGTCAGTATGCATATTCACTGCTCTCAGCGGCTGTTATCAGCTGTTATCCTTCTTCTTGCTCTTCAAAGTAAACAAAGCAATGCCACTAAATACAGTCCTTTTGGGGGAGACAAGATGCAACATCCTTTCTGTGACAGGAAGCACGGTGGTTTGTGGAAATGTGGTCCTAATTTTTGAAAAAGACAAGACACCAGACACAGCACCGAATAATTTGTATAAAACAGGCTGACTATAAATCTAAACTCAGTTTTAGACCTGCAGTATTCTGTATGAGAAGCGGGGAGAGAAAGACAGTAGATATACAGAGAGACAGGCAGAGATGGAGAAAATTGAAGACAGTTTCTCTGTGAATGTCAGCTTCAGAATAAGTCAGCGTGATGCACTGCACAAGAATATCAGTCACCAAATACAGTCCTTTTGGGGGAATGACAGCTTGCAACTTTCATATTTTATGCACTGTCCCAGGGAAGGGCTGAAGATACAAACAGAAGAGGGGAAAAAAACTACAAAAAGGAGCCACCATCTGTCAAGTTTCCAAGCCTTGGGCTTTTTTTGTACAAGAAGGGATGGCCATAGTCTGTCCTCAGACACTTGGTCTTGTCTTGCATGACTTTGTTTTGCCCTGAGGATGTTGAGCATTCACTTCCTCTTGGTTATGAGTCTTCTACATAGTGATTTGTCTTTCTGTTCCTCCTCTCGCCACAGATCTCGGGACTGTAATAATATTCGGGCCTTTGTGTGAAGCAATCCTCTTTTAAATCCAGCTCCAGCAGTCACATGAGAGAGAGCCCCCGCCACGCTAAGAGGTTGTGACCCTTCGCCCACACGCTGTTGCTAGGTTCAGAGCAGTATGAGCAGTTCAGGGCCATGAAGCGTTTCCATTCTGTGTCGGACAGATTAGCATCGTCGATGATGATGTTCGCAAAAAGGCGATTTGATGCAGACTTAGCATATAAATCGAAATTAGATTGAATCCCCCATAACTAATGAGTTCAGCGCAGCTCTAATAGGCTAAGCCACACAGCACGTGCAAAAAAGAGAAACAGCTTTTGTAACTAACACTCAGTAAACTACAGGGATGGACACTCCAGATCTGTGGTCAGTGAATTTCTGCCCCTTTCAGCAGCAGGCTGACAGACTCAGACACAGAGCAGTGTTGTTGCTAGGTGCTCACCTTTTGTTTGTGGCAGTGTGTTGATTTGCAGAAATCGCCGAGAAGAAACAAGTAAGGTTTTACAGTTAGGAGTAAAATATATAAGCATGAGAGAATAAAATGATATCCAATTTGTTATGTAATGCTATAATACTAAATAACAAGTAAGCTTGAGCAAGTAAGTGGCAGAAAAACAATGGAAAATAGGAATAATTAAACTAAATATCAAATGAGGAATAAATATGGCAATCACAAAATAATAATAATGCAAACAATTAGGATGTGTATTCAAATAACTGGAAGTGTACAGTACCACAGTTTGCTGTAAAATGTCAAATCCAATTGCAAGTCATCAAACGCTCTTGTCATCCCGAGTTTGCATATGATGCCACCTTTGAGCAGCAGCAATTATTCATGGCGTGTTGCTGTTGCTGGAAAGTGGCAACACTGAAGGCCTCGCGTTTTCACCTTTTGTCAGCTTTGAGAAAGCATTTGAAGTCGCTCCCTTCTCCCCCACCTGTAGGCAGAGATCAGTGGGAAATTTATTGGTGTTTTAAAACAGCAGCAGGCAGGTCAGTGTGGCTCGGCTCTCTTTGATGTGCAGATATTTCACCTGCTCATGCTGCAGGGTGCGTTTGTGTGTGTGTGTGTGTGTGTGTGTGTGTGCACAAGGATTGGCTAGAGGCTGTCACCAGAGGCTG
>OMLB01062958.1:102067-123344 GCA_900302555.1 Myripristis jacobus | reverse complement strand
CAGCCCTTGCATTAAAAAAAAAACAACATTCTTCAGGTTCCACATATCTTCAGAAACTCTGTTCTGCTTTAAAGCAAAGGATATATATCACGCACTGCAGTCACTGAACATATCTTGGCTTTAACTGTGTGTGTGTGTGTGTGTGTGTGTGTGTGTGTGTGTGTGTGTGTGTGTGTGTGTGTGTGTGTGTGTGTGTGTGTGTGTGCACAAGGATTGGCTAGAGGCTGTCACCAGAGGCTGTGCCTGAGACACCGTTGCCATGGTAACACATTCTCCCATTTGATGACAGGCATGAAAGGCATATTAAGAGATTGAAGTTTTCTGTAAGGGCAGCTGCACGCATGTAGGTTTAACCCCTGAGAGAGAGGGTTAGCGTGTGTGCGTGTGTGTGTGTGCATGTGCGTGTGTGTGTGTGTGAGTACCTAAGTGTCCTGCTGTGTGTGTGTATTTCTATATGCACCATAGCATTGTCTCTTTAAAGGTGCCCTGTGCTGGATTTTTACAAGAGCACTAGTGGCACAAGTCATGTGCTCACCCGTGTCTGTCTTTGTGTCATTAATGTGCATTATTCACATTATTCAGTCAGAATTAAAAACTTTATTGATAGTGATATATTTATAGGGAAAAGCCTGTATTATTATTATTATTATTGTTGTTGTTGTTATTGTTGTTGATGTTGTTGTTATTTTCCCATTCCTGAATCAGGCGAAATTGTGCATGCTGTGCACCAAACTTGTTATGGTCCGAACTTATTTGACCAGCTTTACCATGCTGTTTTGAGGCAATGTCCCATGATGCCTTGCAAGTACTGTTTTTCACAATGTGCAAGGTTAATATTGTGCTGTTGTCCTAATTATACTTCCCAGTATCTTCAGCATAAATGACCACTTTAGATGACCATTGTAGAGATAGTTTGTACATTGTTTGGGTTAATCTGTTGCCTTGGTGAGTCGATGTCTGATAAAAGCAGACACTTCCAATGAGGAAGTAATGTCTGCAGTCATGGCGACAGACTCTCGCAAATTTGTAAACACTCGGGGTGAACAAAATGACAATCTGGTATGATTATTGAGGTGCGTTTTTTTTTTCCTGACTGTGTTTGTCATCTGATCACTTGGACTTACATCTGTGATTAGAGAAATCCCATTTGTTTGTGGCAGGAACAAAGTAACATGAGCTCAGCCCGCTCAGGACGCATTCAGCTGGAGATGGAGGCATTTTATGAAAGGTGAGCGACACACTTACAGTGGACTACAGTCACAACAAACATGGTAGCCCTTTTCCACTTTGTGAAGCATGACTGCCGTGTGTGACAGCTTCATACATGACCCTTAAGTTAGACTACTGTACATGCTGGCAGCACAGCACCTCTCTGCCTGCCACTCTGGTCTAAATATATCACCGTCAATATAAAAGTGTTAATGTCAATAAGCATTTTCTTTAGCCACCAAGCTCACCATGCATGTTGCTATGCAGTAAAACTATTTTTAAAAGAAAGTAAAATAATAAACAACGAATAAATAAATACTGTACATAATGGACCTCACAATGAAATTTAGGAATCTTGGCATTAATTTGACTGAAATTAAAATTCAAATCCGTGTTGAACAAAACAGCACAGATTGACATTTTAATCATCGGGGTTTAATAAATGCACCTTTAGTGGAAAGGTAAATGTGTTTGAGCCATTGAAACACTATCAGCATTTTAAAATGTATTTCAAATGTTTTTAAGCTGGTAACTTGAACTTTTAAGCTCAACAGTATTTTTTTTTTCCTACAGAGTTATATAATAAATTCCCATTGTCATATTTCTGTCATATTTAATAAAATACAGTGAACACACATGCATGTGGTCCTGTGTGTAACAGGACCACGTACAACAAAATCAGCATAGACTCAACAATAATCAGATAATTATAATCAAAGAACACTTAATAAAGCTATTCTGGGTGTCATGTAAGGAGATTTTGTTAAAGCACCCTTGAGATGTTAAATGATGTTCACCAAAACGCTATACAGTGTAACATCTCACTACACTGCAGTATTATTTTAATGAGTCTCATTTGCATATAATGAACAACTGTTTAGCCAATGTGCATCATTTTCCCAGGCAAAAAATGTGGACATATCCACCCTGAAATCAGATCAATCAATCTTGACAAGCCGTGAATAATTATTCACTTTGATTATGGCTGAGTTGATACGCATTTGCATTTCAGAGTGCCTTTGTGTTGCTCATCAAACTGAGCTGATTACATTTTCATACCAATGAAAAATAAAAACTGGAAAATAGGAGGATGGTGATAACTGCAGTTATACAAAGCAAGATAGGAGCTTCTGGGATTTTCTTTGACTGTCTTGAAAGAATAATAGAGTAGAATGGAGAAGTTAAGACCCTTGGATTCACATGCAAAGATTGAATTCCACCTAGACTGTTTTTACTTTCCTTCCTCAACTTTTATTTAATAGGGAAAAACATGCAAAGAGAGGAGGACCGTCCACTCTCCATAGAAGCTAATAAATTAAATAAATCCTTCATTTAGGATTTTTAGCATGCAGCATGAAATGCTCAGACTCCACTTAATACTGACCCCAGCTGGATGATGGCTAAGGGTCATGTTTCCCGATCCTGCAACACTATAGCTCCCGTCATGGATCACTATCATGCTCTGCTGACACCAGGACCACTAGAGTCACTGGTCACAATTTTGCTCACTGTGCTTTATGACTTTTGACATGGATCACAACATCGATTTGCCACAATCCAGGTTCCTACTTGTGCCTGCTTCCATTACTCAATGTCTGCACATTCTCACACACATCTAGTCTTGGACTGGGTTTCCAAAAAAAGTCAAAGCTGTTCCAAAATGAATCAAACACCATTTCAAACAAACTGACACCCTGATCATCAAAGATCCCCTCTTGTTTTCTTGTGAGGTTGGGGAAATATACTTTAGTGAGGAAACTAGATGAAATACGAAGGCTTTAATCCCTTGGTGCAAATCCTAATTTACACTTGAGGAAGCAGAAGAGTTGCTTTGAAAATCCAAATTTCAAATAAAATGTGCGAACTTCAAGTAAATACACTAAAGTTCTTTGAAATTTCCCATGCCATGCAAGGATTGTGAGGGCTGTAAGAGGCCAGAGCTTATTGTCATGTCAGGTGTGCTGCATGAGTGGCATGGGAATGTAAATTACTCCACATACGAGTATGAATATGCAGATGATTATGTAAATTATGGCTGATAATTTGAGATCTATGAGACTGTTCTATACTGCTGAGAAAGCCTCGTGCTATTGGGTCTTGAAACCTTGGCGTGGGCCACAGCCTGTTTGTTTCCACATTATTTGTGTCACCTCATAAAGTTGCATATCACATCATTGTGTTACACGGGGAGAAGTGAAATAACAAGGCATGACACAAACGTGCTACAGGGGCATCAACACACAAAATACATGCACATACAAGCATGAACACAGGCTCAACCACAGTCATTTTCTGCGTCTGAGCTTTTGAATTTCACTTTCTGACAAGACCATGGCAGAAGCAAGAGAGATGAGGGACTCTGAGAATGTCTTCCTTCCTTATCAGGGTTAATTCAGGGCATTACAAAGGCTCTGTTTTGAATAATGTTGCCCTCATTCACAGACAAACCAAACAGCGTGTTCAAATGAGCATTCTTCAGAGGCACACACCCACAGCGGGAGCCACCAATGTCAAACTTAACCAAAAGGAGGTCATTCTTAAGCTGTAATTATTTCACTGCAGCCCGAGACCTTTGCATGCCGTACATGAAACAGCGAGGACCTTAACTCCTCTGGCTTTTATGAAAATGAAGTTGCGCTCATGAAAGTCATTATGCTGTGTTTCACTCATTATTTGGAATTGTGCTGGACTTCTGAAGGGGAAGTGCCTCTAAATTTAGCACAAGAGGAAGACCTGCTTGAAATACTGTAAAGGGCATTAAGGGATATGCTTATAATTAGTTTGGAGCTGGGTTCCAATCCTAAAGGAGTTCTTTCTTCACGGATCTACTTTATTAGCCAGCAGTAGAAAAGCTTTGTTTGTGCTGTGTGGCTGTATCAATGTCAGGCAAGGTGTTGATGAAAAAGTGTGTGTTGATGTGTGTGTTTGTGTGTGTGTCAGCACCTCTTCCATGGATGAATAAAAATACTCACCGGCGACACTTACAGATGGCAGGAATAATGCTGGATTACTTGTCAAAGGTGACTTTAAAAGTGACCACAAAGTCCTAACCATTTCCCAGAGGAGCAAATTGTAATTAATTATTCAAAGCTAACGATATGATACTTGCTCCTTTGACTCAGCTCTGGAAGTTAATTTGCAGGATAGACAATTTAATTTAAATTTTGCTGATCAGTCGGCAAGAGAAAGAATAGTGCGAGTAGAGATGCAGTGATATTTTTTTTTTTATTATGATTCTGCTTCTACTGGGATTCAAGCACATGTGTGTGTGTTCAATCTAATGAGCAAAGCTGTTTTGCATTCATATTTGAGTCTGACAGCATGTGTGGCTCATTAGCTGTTAGCAAGGAACAAAAACCTGTAAGCCACTGAGCCTGAAGCACCACATACCACACAGACCACCTTTAACCTTTTAGCTCATAGCTCCCCATAAATGTTTGCAATGTCCCTTTAGAATATCGAATGTATTTGCAGTGTTTCTATTCTCCTTATTCCACCACACCCACTTTCAAGACTTTACTGGTATTTCTTCTGCCTTTGTCCTAGAACCAAACATCCACATATCACACACCAAAACATTCAGCATCTTGCATTCTGAATTTAACCCAGTTTGTACCAAAGTGACAGCTACTTTGCATGTTAGCTTGTGATGCCACATTCACAGGTTTTGTTAGCAGTAATTGTACCTGCAGGTACCATTGCTTGTAGACCATCTTGCTCTACAAGCAAGATGGTCTGTGTGAAAGTCTGTGTTCCTTCGCACATTTTTGAGCAAACATATGCATGATTTACATGTACTTTTTTCCACATCTTCTGCTGAATCTAATGATACTGGGGTCAAAGCAATTACTCCTCTGCTTTTCCTGTGACAAGCTTCGAAAGGGCGGCTCCGCCATGTCAGTATCAGGCAATTACAGAAGAAACTTGCTTTAAATGGCTCTTTATTTCTGTGTTTGTACATTTCGGCATTTTTAAACATGTGGTGGGGATCAGTGTGTGTAGTGCTAATGAATGCAGCCCCAGGCCTGACTTTTCCATTAGCCAAATTCCTCATCACGGCGACAATATATAAAGCACCTGGTGGTCTGTGTTCACACTCTTGCTCCTGTTCTTTCGTTACTGCTGTGGCTTGTTTGGTGTTCGTCTATGTCGCCTTGTTTTTTTTTTGGGCTGAGCGTGTTGTACTTAAGACCCCTCCCTCAAGGTATGTAGCCTAGAACAGTGGTTTTCAAAGTGGGGGCACCAGGGAGGCCCCAGCAAACTGGGGGTAAGATTAGGAGGAATGCAAAAAATAAATTAATTAAATGAAAAATAAAATAAAACTTGATTTAAAAAAAAAAAAAAATTATTAGCATTAATACATTATAACACTATTAATAATAACTTAAAACATCAAAATTGTATTTGCAGTCAAAACCACCTTTATCATTTTTGATCCGGTAACGTCTGCGAGTGCCGCAAAGCCATTCTGCTCCTCAAATTGAGCTAGCTAGCTAACTCTCTAGCAGCTAGTTAGCTTGTGCTGACTGGCAAAAACGGACATGTTTTTGAAAAGGAAAAAGCCTGATGAGCAGACCAACAGCCCAGGTGACAATGGAACTGCTGCAAAAAACCCAAAGAACTCATGGCCAAATAAAACTCACAAGTATGAAGCAGCATACATTAAGTATGGATTTACCGCTGCAATAGTGCTTAATGGAAATAGTGCTTAATGGAAAACAGAAAAAAATTATTTAATGGAATGATAAAAGATTTGAAATACAAATGTAATTATTACTGCATTAATAAAAGTAAGGAAATATATTCACAAGTTTATGTTTTTTCTTACATTTGCTATAGTCAGTATGTTTTTAAAGGCATCTTGTAAAAGGGGGGCCTCAGCCAGAAGCTAAAGCTATTTGGGGGGCCTTGGCATAGAAAAGTTTGGGAACCCCTGGCCTAGAAAATTTGGCAAATGACAGATAGGTAAGAGATTTTAACCAGCTAAAGACATTGCCCCTCCCACCCCTGAGTGGCCTTGTGCATTAGTACACCAGAGGTGGTCATAATACCAAAATATCATTTTAGTGTGTGGCATGGTGAGCCTCATTAATTTCATTTTTCTTTTGTCGGTTCACCTGCTGCTGTTTTGCTGTTTTTTCGTCCCTTTTTATTCTACACTTTTTGCTGTTTTTACTGTTTTGCTGTTGCCATTTTGAGTCAAACCAACTGGGTTGACTTGATTTTTTACTTGTTTATTTTTGTATTGGTCCCTTTTCATTTCAGTGAGCAGCACACCATGCTGTTGGGAGGCTGACCACCTGCGGGGAGGTCCCCACACTTGTGTATATCTATAGAAAATATGTATCATTTTGTTTGCTGCGAGGATTGCTGTGTCACACTTGAGGTGAGTGTGTGGTGGCACCCCTGCCTCTCCACTTGTGGCCTCAGCTCAGTTTCCTCAGTTTTGTTATTTGTGTTGGACTGATTCATGTATTTTAGAGTAGGATAGTTTTAGGATTAGTATTAAGGCCTTTTTTAGCGTAATTGTAGTAAAGTAATTTTATTCCCTATATTGGTTTCAAATGTTTTCATTTGGCTGGTAATCCTTTTTCTCAGCAGTTCCAGTCCCTGCTCATTTGATTGCTTCATTTCAATAAAATATTGTATTTCTCTGAAAACACATCTTCGTCCTGTGTCACTAATGAGTTTGTGTGCCTTATAAACTTACAAATATTCAAGTTTTGATGGTCTTATTTCCTGGGGTATAATTCCCCAGGTGGCATTGTCGGTCCCTAATTCCCCAAATTCTCCCTTTATTGTCCTCGACACACAAACAGACTTTATATATCAAAACTGTTTGCTGACCGTTTTCTGCTGACTGGAACGATGCCAGAGCGATGAAGCAATCTGATGTTCTGATCTTGATCTTTTTTTGACAATAGTCTACATGCATGTACTGTGCAGGTAGATCTGTTTCAATCAATCAGCATGAAGCTCTTAACTAGATCAGGTGTGCAAGAGTAGAGCTGGAACAAAAACCTGCAGATTCCAAAACCCATCCTTGAGGAGGGGTTTTGAAATCTCTGGACTCTCTGGACTCTGGACTATACAATCTCTGGACTATACAACCAGGCTTTGCAAGCAATTTTGCTCACTCAAACATCTTGGTGAATACGATGTTCATTCTTTCCCACCAAGATCTAACATCATTGTGTTTCTCAAGGGGTAACAGCATTGTATGCTGTAGCACGTGGGCATGTGCTTTATAGTACCAGCATCAAGAGCAAAGGATGCATCCAAAAAAGAGATTCTGTTACCTTCAAATGACATGTTCCAAGATGCATTTCCTTTATTATACAGACCTCAGTGTTAAAAGCAGGATGGATCCAGTTTAGATGGCACGTTTTGCACTTGAAAAGCAATTTTCCCTCAGGCTCCACCGTGTGCTGTTCCCCAGAAGGGCACCATGGCCTGCATGTGCTGTTTGCTGTGCAGGCTATGTATATTTATTTTCTGAGGAGTCTTGAGGCTTCTGTCATGCAGTAGAAATTCTGCAGTGATAGGTTTGAGGCTGGCATGTTCCCTGTGTTTTGAAGTCTAGTATTTGTGGTGAAATTTACTGGCTCTGCAGAATTTAGTCAATCGATAGTCATCACGTCGGCTGTGAGACAAAGAGAATCCTGCCAATAGCAGTTCAGTGCAAAATTACTGAGGCTGCATCTTCAGAGGAATCAATATGCCAACATATTGTTGGAGGAAACAAAAGAAGCAAAAATAAACCAACAGGTTCAGGGATTTGAGAAGACAAAGTGTCAAGATGGCAACAGTCTTGTTGTTTCCTGTATTCTGGTGGCATGTTAGGTGATAAGGAGCTATTAGTTTGGTGTTTTACATGACATTTCCTTGAGCTCTCATCGTATGAGTGTCACCAAACAAGTCTGAGCTGTCCTGAGATTATACATACAACCCAACAAAACAGCAGGGTTTAACCCATACAAGCTACCATGTCTTCAGAGATGGTATTTATCAACCCCATTTTATAAAATTATATGATACTGAGTAGTTACATTAATACTTTAAACCTATAGAGTCAATAGCCGCAAGCTACAGTTATAGTAACAGATATACGATGATGAAAAATTTGCCGGATGTCTTTCAAAAGTCAGCTAAATTGCAAGTTGATGTAATCAAAATTGTAGCCCAACATAATTCTAATGACACCAAATGAAGACTGTGGCTAGTAAACAACAGCAAGGCTTACAAGTCCAAAAGAGCCTTGTCTGCATCTCTGCTGAGGCCCTTCTCATCTCCAAGTGTTTTTCATCTTTGACAACACTGATGTTCATTCTACTTTTGGCTTGGAGTAGCTTGCTTTCCTTCTCAGCACGCTTTCCTTCTTCTGATTAATCTGTTTCGTTTCCCCTTGGATTTTTCTGTTGATGAAGTTTGTGGTTTTTTTTGTTTTTTTTTGTTTTTTTATGTGCAGCTTTTCTTTGTTCAGCCATGCCCAGCTATCATTGCTCATGCTCACTACCCAATTCTGCTGTTTATCCCAAACCAAAAGCTTCTGCTGCTTTGTAGAAATCATCATTCCTCTGCTGTAGCAATTTGCTGTTGAGAGTAGCAAATGCAAAAGCTTTCACTAACTGGATACAGATTGTATCAGTCAGATTGCTATCAGTCAGCAATACTACTCCATGCAATCAGCAATATCATTCCATGGACATTCAAACACCATAAAATGTGGTAGATCATAGATGTATTCCACATACTTTACCTTGAAACATACATACTAGGGATGGGAAGATTAACAGATTCATACTGATATACGGACATGCGCAGGTGCGATGCGAGTGCATTGGTAAAGCATCTGTGAATAGATACAGTTTTGGGATGAAATTGAGATGCATCGGTTTCTGCGTCTTTACATCAACATAATGTGATCCATTTAACTGTTAGATGTTCTATACCTTTATTTAGAAACATGACCCATCCGATGATTTTTTATTATGGACTAAACTACTTTATGTTACTGAGCAGATGCGGACTGATGCTGAGCAGCTTGGGTTGGGGGCGTGTCATAACAAACTCAAATGTGCTGTGGATGGCTGAGGTGGAACAATACACACACCACAGAACTGCAAATTGTAACTGTGGAAACACTATGGAGACAGACAGATTGACAAATCAAATGCAATTTGCAAAATGTGCCATGCTGCTGTAAAGTACACAGGCATCTTCTTACACACTTGAGACATGGTGTGAACATGGAGGCATCTGCCAGAGTCCTGCCTCCCGGCCTCGTGTGCAGATTCAGGGCTAATAGCCCTGAGAGTGGTGAGCACAGTATTTTAATGGCTCCCTGGCTAACAGCTCCACTCGTTCAAAGCCAATAACAGATGCTATAGACTTCTTTACCTGTACAGAGATCCAGCCTTACAGTGTTCAACACTTGTACATGACTTGTGAAAAGAGGCCCATTTTATATGGTTAATTAATTATCAAACTCATTGAATTGTATTGCATTATTCCTTTACATCATCATATCGCATTGAGTTGAATCAAATCATTAAATTGCACTACATCGCAATTAGGGTGGTGCATCGTATCGTATCACATCGGTAGTTGCTGCTTATGTATCAGATCTTTTTGCAGCATATCAACATATGTATCGTATCGGCCACAGACCAGAGACGCACAACCCCAAAACATACACATGCACTTTACCTTGTCCTATAAGACAAGCACTCAGAAGTCTATACTCAAATTGAATTTAGCAGTATTACAGGATATTAGTTCAGAGATTGTCTTGCACCAATCATTTCAGCCGAAACTCAGTCTTGATCCTTGAAACTGACTTGGTGCAATGTTCTTGCATATTGCACATTATGATTCACATACTACCAGTCTGACCTAAATTTGTGCATTTGGTGACAATGAATCATCCGAATTGATGCAACTATAGTCAGTGACCTAGCCGTCAGTCAGAAACTGTGATTTATGAAGCCCATCTGATGCTCCTCCCCCTTTCATATCAAGGGTTTATAATATTCAGCTGTGTTGTGGCATAGTTTCTCTAAAGCTGCAGTCTTACATGTCTATCTATTTTGGTGCCTCCACGGGTCATGAATGGTAGACTTTTTGTGTAGTTTTGGTTTTTTTTTAAACATTTAATACCTAAATATACAGTAGTTCTACCGAATGTGGCTTCTAATTAACTGTCAGGACTTTGCCAGACAGAAATGATGGATATTGTGGAGGAGTTGCATTAATATAACTCAGCCAAGCAGAGTAAAATGTAGATGTGGGAACAGGGACGTCTGGGCTCTGGGGTGCTATTGCATGCAGTGGGGCATTGCAGATCGAGGCATGTCTGTTTCAAGTTTAAAATGAGCCATTGTTAGGGGATAGTCGCTCACTCCCGGGACGCGGTGATTGGTGAAGAGAGTCTGCAAGTTAAACAGTGGAGTGCAGTGACTGTCATGCTGGAGAGTCATCTGTAATTTAGAGTGTAATTGATCCATAATTTGCCAGCTGGTACATGTTTGATTTGATAAATTTTGCTTCCAACACAAGCAATGAGAGTTAAATAAAATTTGCATTAGTTGTCTCTGTGGTTGTTTCTCCCTGCCATACTGCATGTGAAAATAATCAGATGCAATTATATATTCCTCAACCTGTCACAGAAGGCACACATTGTAACAGTTAACATGCAATCCTGCGTGATGTGAAACTGAGCAACCTGATGAGTCCAACATGCCTTTTTGAGAGCTGGCTCCCTTTCCAGCGGCATTATTCCTTTTGTCGAGCTGGAAATCAATTTAAAATGTGATTATTCATCTGTATTTGGCATGAAGTAAGGTTGGTGTTATCAATGGGCTATGGACTGTAAAAGTGTGGGGGAAAAAAGGTTATGTGTGGAAGTATTTGGAAGCGTTGAGCTTGGCTGTAAACACTGAACTACAAAGTCATCACAATACAGTAGCAAAACATTTCCCTGCCACAGCTGGAGACGGAGTCTGCTGCCTCAAACATGAATAAGCTCTTTGTCAACAACCTAACAACTTTTGAAAGGAGCAAAGAGGGGATGTACTGTTGGCTGGTGTGTATATGGGTGTGTGTGTGTGTGTGTGTGATGCCTTTAAGCAAGAAGGGGTGCAGTTGGATATGATAAGAGTACAATTCATGCCTCTGGAGTTGTCCCAGCTTTCATGTAACATGGCCTGATCCAGTCTGTCTCATTTCACTGAGCCTGAAGCCCCTCATCTTTTTCTCACCTTTCCCCCTTTATCGTGTCCCCTTTTTCCTTCTCTTCCCGTGGTCTCTGTGTGTGTCATGCCCATCTGCTGCAGCCACACCGGACTTCCCAGGTATTACAGCTCACATCAGAACAGAGAACCATCCACTCAGCATTTCCTCTCTTTAGTAAAATCATCACAGAGAAGAAATACAGGAAACCAAAGAAAGAGAAAGAGGTGGTAGAGCACAAGAATTAATTGTACTAGAACTCAAATTTAACTGTGTGAGGGCAAAAATCCACAGCCGACCACTGTAACAGTAGCTGACTGACTGCAAACGAGAAGATCATGGAATTAATTGATTAATAATTATTATATGTCAGAGTTTTGTGGTGTTACCTGTCCTCAATGTCATATTGACATCTGAGGAGTTCAGCTGTCAAACAGCAACTCAATCATATAAGTCATCATATGGTTAATGTGTATGAAGTATGACAAACCTGCTGTATTGCACAATGTCTCCCTGCAATACAGTATCGAGAGGCAAGATAGATAGGACAAGTCATGGTACAATGATTTAGCATTAAAAGTCATGTCATCAGTCCTGGGGGTAATGAATAGTGAAATTCATTTCCATGATAGAGCTATAAATGTCTTCTCCTTTCCAGCTGGGTGTCTCCTTCCTATAATTCATCTCTCATACAGGGATGGTGCAGGCTAGAAACATGCTTCTTTATGATTCTCACTACAGACTATGAGACTTCGGGTATGTATCATAGAGTTGAGTATCCTTTTTTGGCCCCTGATGGTACTTAGAAATCACTGCTCATTGTTTCTTAACCAATCACACTGATGTAGGCAAGCCTCAGAAAATATTGATGTCCATATCAATGTCAGATGTACGTGTTAACACATACATTACTGCAGCTACAAAGGAGAAAGAAATATGCCAGTGTCACACTAATGCCCCTTTTCCACCAAAAAGAACCTGGTGCTAGTTCAGTGCTGGTGCTAGAGCCAGTGCTTAACTGGTTCCAACAAAGAACCGGTTTGCTTTTCCATTAGCCAAGAGCCAAGTGGAGCCAAGTCAGACCCACATCATTACGTCAGTGTAAAATGTGGGTGTGCGAGACGCTTGCTCGGAATCACAATAACCAACATGGATGACAAATGGATGACCCATCGTAGCGATGCAAATACTGCTCGTGTCTTTACAAGCCTTCATTGCGATCCAGAGGCGAAAAACACAATTATTGCTGGCTACCCGTCGTATTCGTGGTCGCAAAGAATGACAACTACGTTTAGCTATACGTTCGCTGTTCCCAGTTGGGTCTGTAACTCTGCCCACCAATGACGTAATGGGTCACGTCATCTACCCCTTTTCCACCAAAGCGGTTCCAGAGCTGGTTCGGAGCCAGTGCCTGACTTAGCACTGGTTCTTTGTTTTTCCACTGCCCAAGCACAGGCCAAACTGGTTCCAAATCGGTTCCAGGCAAGCACCAACTTCAACCAGGGGCTAAACAGGGGCCAGGGAAAGAACCAATGATGCGACCCACCACATCATTGGTGGGCGGGGTTATAGACCCAAACGGGAACAGCAAATGCTATAAACGTATAGCTAAACATAGTCATTGTTCGTTCCAACCTCAAATACGACGGTTGGCCAGCAATAATTGCGTTTTTCGCCACTGGATCTCAATGTAGGCTTGTAAAGACACAAGCAGTATTTGCATCGCTACAATGGGTCATCCATTTGTCGTCCATGTTTGTTATTGTGATTCTGAGCGAGTGTCTCGCACACCCACGTGTTCACGTTTTACACTGACGTAATGACGTGGGTCTGACTTGGCTCCACTTGGCTCTTGGCCAATGGAAAAGCAAACCAGTTCTTGGTTGGAACCATTAAGCACTGGCTCTGGCACCAGCACCGAACTAGCACCAGGTTCTTTTTGGTGGAAAAGGGGCAATCGGTTCTTTATCTGGCCCCTGTTTAGCCCTTGTTGGTGCTTGCCTGGAACCGATTTGGAACCAGTTTCTCCGGTGCTTGGGCGGTGGAAAAACAAAGAACCAGTGCTAAGTCAGGCACTGGCTCCGAACCAGCCCTGGAACCTCTTTGGTGGAAAAGGGGTATAGGTGGATTAACACACACCGATTCATAGTCTTATCCAAGTCATTAAGGTGAACAAGGCTAAATATCTATATCTTTTTTTTTTTTGTCAGACTGTCAAGATGATAACTTTGACAACTTTTAATTACTTGGCTTCCTCTCCTGTCATCAGACTGTACACACAAAAAATTCTAGCAGGCATAAAGAGAGACTGGCAGTATCTGATGCGTTAGCTGTAAATCACAGAAATTTGGCTCTGAATTGCATATCGATACCGAACTTGGCTCTGAGCATCCATCATTACAACGTTATGACTTTTTAACAGCCTACTAACAGCTCACTATGACATCCTTGGAATTAAAAATGAAGGAATCAGAACTAATTAAAACTTGGATGTGTCAGACAAATATAAAAAAAGGCTAGCATAAACTAAGCTGAGACATGGATGGAAATGCACAGACAAACTCCTGGCACTCGTGTGTCACCCATGTGGGTTTTTTTTTATGTGGCTCTGAGTAGTGTAAAACCAAGTGGACTGTGCAACACATAGCTTAAACATGTTTAAATTGCCTCAGCATATGAACGCCTTGAATAGCTATTACAGACTGTAATGCACCTGCTGTCCTATGAAGCGTGGGCCGTATTCGCTCTGCAGTCATTGTGCAACATATATTCCATAAAGAGGTGGGGAAATGTCCCCTATTTTCTGGCCCAGCAGACAGATGGTGGGGTTCTTCTGTGGACCATAATCTCCCAGGAAAGCTGAGATAAAACAAGTTTAATACTGTAAAATCCCAAGGTTTTATCCCTGCTCTAGTGATACCACACATATGGCTCAACATCTGGGGGGGAGGGGGGACGCTGGATGACTGAGGTTTGCTGCTAACCAGGCGTCATGTGATGTTTCATCTAATGTCAGCAATAACAACAACAACAACGACAAGAACAATTCCCAAAGTGCTTAACAAAATAGAGGGGGCAGTAATTATAGTAAGACTAAATTAAGGTGAGAGCAGCAAATCTTTGGTTTTTTCACTGCATGAGGGCAAAGATCACAAAACTAAGACAGTAACATCAAATGCAATGTAACATATTACTGAAATAATATCGCCAGAAAAATAAGCCAATCAGAACTGGCCCCAGCTATGATGTCTCAACTGGGCAGCATCAAAAATCAACCAATCATGCATACTCTTAAATTTGCATCAACCCGGCCCTGCCTTAGCATGCCCTGTGGGGAGCCACTGCCAGGGAGGAGGGCGGGGCCATCAATATCACCAGCCAATCAGAAGCCAGTGACTCATTAATAATGAATGAATGTCTGGGTTTGTTAGATTATAGGTGCAAGAAAAGCCCTGGAAAATAAATTATTTAAACTATTTAGTCCCAGTTTTCTTTAATTTAAATGTCACAGTTGTGTTTTTAGACAACACCATATGAAATTGCCAAAAATAAATAAATAAATGATGAAAATGCCTTCCTGTAAGTGATCACTAGATACACATACATTTTGTGTATTTAGGTTTTCAAACAGAAAGACCACCAGACTCAAACACTTATGCAATACTGAGACAAAGATTTTTTTTTTCTCAAATCCTCTGTCCATTTCTTATATTCTTGGCTGTTTGTTTCCTGTATTATTTCAGTCAGTCCCACCTGAGCAGTGAAGATGGATGCTTTTTTTTTTTTTCCAAATCCAAACTAAAGGTATTTCAAAGTTAGTCCTCTGAAATCCATGACCAGCCTCCTGTTGCTTGGGGGTTGGTGGGCACAGTTTTGATATTTACAAACCCAAAATGACGAGCGTATTTGACAAAACCTGCACAGCTGCTCAACTTCCATTCTGCTGTGCTTGTAGAAATAAAAATCCCAACCTGCAACTATGCAAAAAAGTGGCATATAGCGGATGCCAACAAGGTAATGCTGATTAAATATTCATCCTGTTCCCCTTAGATCCACTGTCTGGTGCTGTTCCAAGAGAAACAATGCTTGTTAGTACAAAAAGGCCCTTGAAATGCCCTCTGCAGCTTTAAACATAGGGTTGTGACATTTTCATTATTTTGCTCTCCTTTGGTGGTCTTCTTTTATAACACACGATCAAAATCATTATTTTTCTGCCACCACAAATGTAATGTCATAAATCATAGAGATTTCCCACAGATTTTCGCTTTCCTAGGACTGCATCATTCAGCAGACCAGACATAACCACCCATAAATACATATTTCATAAATGTAATTGATCCCTGCTAATCATGATATGAGGAGGTCATGTAAATCAGACTCGACTCGCAGGTGAGAGGAGATTTTGAATGTTTTGTGATCCTCTAGCTGTCCAAACAGTGATAAATTATGTGGCATCCGATTTTCCTCTTTTCATTTTTTATTTTGTCAACCAAGAAGTTATCTACCATTCCTAAAAGAACCAGAATTTATTTTTTGTGTTGCACTATCAATCATTTCATAATATAGACATATTTTCACAGGACATCTCATTTGGAAACAAACTGAGATATCTAAACAGTGAATTATATTATGTGAAGTCAATGTCACCATGTACTTCAGTGAATATATGGAGGCGAAAAACCCCCCAAAAACATCTGAATTATGCTTCCCATACCTTGTATATCATTTGTATTGGTTTGAGGCTTATAAAACAAAATTTACTTTTATCCTCAGCACTAATGCATTGCATAGTCTTCTGCATCATATTTTGTGTCTCTATTGCACACGATACTGTTGTAATAAAAAAAAAAAAAGAGGTTGTCAGCCTTCTAATAAGGTTGTTTTTAATTTGTTGAATGTATGAATTTTAGAGGTATTCATCTCGCACCGGCAATACAACTGTCACCAGTAAGCAGATTTGCAAAGCCTCCTCCAGCATTTCAGCTCTTGAATGATGGATCCGCCTTTCCCATTTCTCTCTTCAACCTTTGATGGAAGGGTTCAGCTCCTCCACCGTTTCAATTCCTCCAAAGTGTATTAGCTTGGAAAATGGTCATTCTCTATGGATGCAGGGGTGACGAAGAGGCAAGCGAGCAGCAAATGAGTTGTGTTTTTTTCTTTCCCCTCCCCTACAGTATAAATAGGCATCTGAGCCATCAACAGCCAATTGCTTGTGAGAGCAAGGATGGGATGGGAAGTCACTGACATGGTAAATTCAATGGGCCAGAAATATAAAAAGCTTCCCTTCTTAAATATGCACACATGATTTGTAACAAAGTTATTACTGATATTAGCATTTGAGAGATTTAAGGCAACACCAAACTTTGGCCATTCAGTACCAGTGCCTCAAGGATTATTATATCAACTGTTGATATTTCTGTTTTCAAAATTTGCTCATCAGCTTGTAAATTCATGGAAATTCAAGGCACTCCCATTCTTCCAGCTGTACCTACTGACATTTTCAGCCGCCTGTTGAGAGAGAGGACAGCGGCCATCAGAAAACACTTCATTTCAAAAGGCTAAAAATTAGGGATGTGTGGAGATGCTGCTATTTGCATTTGTATCTGTATCTGTATTTATGTAACCATCCAAATGATATGGATTTGTATCTGTATTCAGACAAAACAAGAATTGGTTGGGGCCTAAACTGGAAGTGCTGTTGTTTCCAGTTTTGCTATTGCTATTGTTGAGATGTTCATGATTTTACAATGATATATCAATAGCAATGAAGCAAAAAGACAGGTAATTTGCTTTTTTTGTTGTTGTTTTTAACAAACAGCAACAATCTAGATGTTAACGTTAACCCATATACCCGTATATACAATGTTAACCCATATCACTTTGGAATTAACCCTCTGATGCATGAATTATGAAAGCCTGAGTCCAGATTTTTTTCTTATGTGTTTTTGCACTTCTTAGGGCATGAATATTTCTGTGAGTCTCCATACTTCTTTCAGGATGCAGGACTGGTATTACCATGTCATTCTACTAGTATTAATATGTTTTCAGCAACAAGAACTGACAGTCTCTGCATAAACCTCAATGGAGGGGAGCAGCAGAGAGCACTCTAACAGCTGATATGCAATTCCGCCATAGAAACCATTGCATTTAGGAGAAAATGACTTTTAAACTGTCTTTTTAGCCATCCACTGGAGTGACCACTATGAGCCAGAGGGTTAAATAATAGCATAGCATGCTGTTGACACCTAACTTTACACTCAATATAATGATGACAATGTTATTTTCACACATGTTGTTGCAGTATTTAAGTGTCACAACTTAATTAATCTACTGCTCACAGCTAACCACGTGCCACAACAAAAGCTTTCCAGTCTGGGACAAAAAACATCTCACATCCTGAGGGTGACTTCACAAAAAAGACACGCCTGCAGCATTTAGGAAAGCAAAGCTCTCCTAAGAACCTAAACCCCTCTGATTGTTTTCCTTTCATCAAATAACTTGAGCCACAGTGAACCTTAGGGGGGAAATAAAAAAGAGAGAAGGAAAAAAACAGGAGGGGGGAATAACTTGACACCAGGACACCAAAGGGGACAAGGCTCTTTGCTTTTTATTGATTACTTCTGAGCCAGTCGGATGCTGTGGTGATTGGGGATATGGGGAAAACTCAATGCTGGCATCTGACCTCTGCTGCAGTTGGAAGACAGATGGGGGGAGGGAAACAAGGGGAAAATAATAAAGACAGAGGTAAAAGCAGCTCATTTCTCAATTGCATTTGAGTCAAACTCCACAGATACAGCAGTAATCAAACACTTTGGCTCACTAGTGCGACACTGGTGTGACCACAGTGGCTGCAGCTGTGTTTTGCATCTCTCCCTTTGATCAGCGCTGGGAAGTGCCTGAATAACTACCTAGCTGGGAAACAGACAAAACTGCATAACACTTAAAACCGAAGAAGTCAGGATAACACAGTTATGTCCTAAAGCTTACTTACAGTGTATTTCTTGAAGGAATACAGATGAGCTGTCGTAGGAGGAAGACAGCACAATACTGAGCTCAATTAGTGCTATCTGGACGTCTTTCTTTTCGGATGTGTGAAAATCTCATTTGCACTGTCAGTATATCTGGTGGGCTGCAGAAATTAAACATCTTGAACTTGGGCTTTTATGAATCAGAATGTTTGCAAGTGTCTTTATAGCTCAAAGACAAAATCAGATCTGTGCACGCTCTTTCCTCCTTTCAAAGGGAGGCATTGAAATTGTGATGCTAGCCGCTCTGAAACATGTAAATTAGTCTGCACAGGCTCAAATAATCTGATAAACATCCACTATTGAATACCAAGGCACTGAATGCAATTTCTGCAGGAAATTATGCTTGCAATGAGCAGGAGATACATTCTCATAAATGGAAAAAGAAGCCCATTAGGGATCCACAGTCTCAGTCTTATTGTCTGTTTCAGAGTCTTTGACAAATACGCTCATTGAGGCACATTCTGCTGTTGTGGAATCAAAAAAAAAAGAGAGACAATTTTACCTTTTAATTAGTCAAATAATCTGACCTAGATATGATCAGCTGGATCAGGAAAGAGAAGATGAAATACTTGCAGACAGCATGTCTCCGAGGGCTATCTTATCTGTGAAAGCAGAATCCCAATGGAGGCGACCCACAATCAGCTCTCTCCTCCCCTAACATATCATAACCAAACTGTGCTGTCTGCTGAAATCCAACCACTAAAGTCCTTGAAAGCTATGCTAAAGAATTAGAGGGTCTAAAATTAAAGTTAGCAAGGCATTACATTTAGTTATATTGTGGTGGTGGTTATATAGTGGTTTAAAAAAGTAGACAACTCCAGGGAGACATCGCTGTAAATAATGTAACACCAGAGTGAATGTAAAAACACTGCATTTCTCATAATATAGTAATAACTGACAGTGTTCATATCTATCTATCTATCTAGCTACTGATTTATTTATCGATCTATCTGTCCATCAGTTTTTATGTAAAGTGCATAAGTCTGACGCCATGTATTTAGCATCTTTGTATGTTATGGAAATGTATTTATATGTGTGGAATATGTGTGAAAATGGTGAGAAAATTGATTGTGGCTGGTCAGAGCTCCACGACGTCCCTGATTTGATTTGCCATGAGCATCAGGGCCAACAGCAAACTTTTGCATTTGGAGAAAAGAACAAACTACACTTTTATCTCTGCTTCTCACCTTGAGACTGACGAGGAGGATTTACTTGTGCAGTACATATTGATCTGGACAGAGATGCAAATCACATTACGGAGGAGAGAGACTGTTTGGATAAGGGCTGCAATGTGACTGTGGACTGACATTGGCTAAGTGGATGGTAGGCGAACTCATTAGGCTAATGAACATAGGGGACACTGAGAGATGCTTGGGGAGGAGAGGAGAGGGCAGGACTGACTCACCTATTTGAAGATTGAAAAAAGTGAGGTATGCCATGCCCACGTTGGCTGTGTCAGCACTTCTGTAGCAGTATGTGCAAACCTGGTGCCTTTGTCCTGAAGGCAAATGTGCCTGAAAAGATCAAGCTGCACAAATTACATAAAAAACGACAGAACCATGTTAGTATGGAGCTTCAAACTAAGAAGTGCTTCATTACAGTGAAGGGTGGATGTGAGTGTATGTTTTATGTCACTTTAATTTAAATCTGCAATAATCAAAACTACCAAGGGTAGATTCAACTCACAAAAAATCATGGCAAAAGCATGTAATTTGAACAGTCTATTGTCATCGTCTCTGTGACTCAAACATTGTATGCTTATTCCTCTTTTTTTTCTCATTCGAGTCCAAATGAACCTCATTTTTGCAATTTCAATGATTGCCGCTTTAAATCATTAAGCTGAACATGTCTGTATTTTGGATTGTGTCAGCTTAATCATTTTGTGACCACTGGGGTGTCACACAAATTATGGATTGGGGATTTATTGCCACACATATATAATAGCATATATGACGCATTATCAGTCTGTGATCCTGTGTGTAGATGCCTAAATGCTCCCCCTCAGTGATATCTGACATGTTTTTGGGCGTATCCTCTTTTGCTCTGGATGAGGCCAGTGATGCGCATTTTTTTCCCATCAAAAACAGAGGAAATCACAGCAGCAACGACAACAGCAGAGAGCAGTGAGAAATGAAAGAACATCGAAGACACCGTAACATGCAGCAGACAAGACCAGTTCAAAAAACACATGTAAACCTTGGTACTGCTTTTTTTTTAAATCTGCATTTGCTTTGTTCACCATCTGCTTCTACTTCTTCTTCTGTGCCTGTGGTGGCTCTACGGATGCTGGTTGCCTCGGCTGCAGGCGAGATGCTGTTTCAAGTCAGACATCTCATCAAGATGAGTGACAAGTGCTGCAACGGGAACTTGTTCAACTAAACGGGGGACGAGGGCGGGACTAACAATACACTTCCTGCCTCAGGTCAGTAGCTGAACATTGTAGCTTTAACTAATCAGCCTCTCTGAGATTTAGAGAGAAGTGGCACAGAATGCACAATCACAACAAACCTCATGCTGGGATTGCATAAGCAGGTAGACAGTCAATTATAACCACAAAAGTTCAAAGTCACTATTTGGGTTTTTGTGCTCTTAAAAGGCATTGTAGTCCAGTTGGAGGTAAAATTCAAAGTTTTACTGTGACCTTTAAATAAAGTGCAGTAATTGAATTTAATGTTTGGTCAGCAGGAGGGCTCTCCTCTTCATCTGACTCATACACCAGCACACATTCACTCTACATACACTGCACTCTAATACACAGACTCAAGTACATCCAGTGTCACTTACTTTGTTACACAATTTTTTCAGCCACT
>OMLB01062958.1:13273-43193 GCA_900302555.1 Myripristis jacobus | reverse complement strand
CATCCAAGAGTACACAGATATATGAAACGTAGTTTCCATAGCGATTTCAAGGGGAAACAAAATCGCATGCTTCTTCCCAGAGTTCAGTGCAGTGCCTGTCCTTCCTAATGCCTCGGGCAAGAAAGCCAGTGTGTGTGTGTGTGTGCTTGTGTGTCCATATACCGTATGCATGCATGCATGTGTGTGTGTCCTCTAGATGGCTCCCTGTGGGTCCATCAGGTGGCAGCAGAATTAGAATGGATTTTCCCCTAAGGGCTCTTCCCAGCCTCTCCTCCAGACTCTGTCTCAGATTATAAAATACATCAAAACTAATGCAATGGCCACTACTTATTGAATCACAATGCCACTTTGTATCACATTACTTCAAACTGCATTAAGGAGTATCATGAAGCTCACATCTCACTCTTTGGACACTAGTGCAGTCACTTTTTAATATCTAAAATTCACATTCATTTTATTTTATGAGCACATTTTATTCCATTTCATCTGCACTGGGAATCATCAATTTCCTGTCATACGATCCCATCAAAAGCTATGGCTCTAAACAATAAGATCAGAGGTCGCCGGGAAGCCCACTGGGCCCAGTTTATTATGACTGCAGATTTATAGCGGTGAATCGCAGGTGAGGTGAGCTCTGCCAGATCTGTAGGGATGACAGAGTTATGCGATTGCTTCTGTCTGTGTTTAAGTGTGTATAGTGATGGGAGGAGAGGGCACAATTGTGTGTGTATGTGCATGTGTATGTGCATGTATATGTGTGAAATGGAGAGAGTGAAGATCCATCTTTATTCCGATGGGATGGACTAGTGGGTCTGGGGTTGATCAATACCACCCGCCTCCTCCTCTATCTGGTCCCTCCCTCCCCCGTCTGCTGTCCTCCATCCATCACTGCCAGAGATGCACAGACTGAAGGGACTGAAGGGATCACAGTGGTCAGCCCGTGCTAGAGCCACCCCAGCCTGCCGCAGCATGTGTGTGTGTGTGTGTGTGTGTGCGTGTGTCCGAAAGTACGAAATCATGTGTGAGTGCCTATGCGCGCCCACGCATGTTTCTTCTGTGTACGTGTTGAAGCATTTGGCACCTGGTCACAGAGCAGAACAGGACAGAACACTGGTAGGACAGTGTTAGAGCCGCCTCCTGCTGTCTGTCTCCACAGTCTGAGGCTGCGGGATCTCTTGTGTCACCCCATCATGTGCTAAAGAAGTTCTTATAAGTGCATAACAGATGGAACGTGCAACCGTTGTTGGCTGAAGATCCCGTATCTCCAAAATGACAATTTTTCAGAAACGAAGAAACACAGCCGTGGTTTTAGCTTGATGGCGATGCATTTGTCAGTTTATTCATTAACGTCTGAAAAGTTTTCATGTGCCCTGTGGCTGTAGAACTCTCAATTTAAGTTAAACCATAAAAATCACAAAACATTACAGGCTCAATAATGAGTTAAAAGTAAATAGTATGTTGCCAAAAGTCAGAGTTCTGTTAAAAGCTACATTAAGCAATAGGGCTTTTTTTTTTTTTTTACAGTACAATAACCAATTGCAATGTGAGAGTCATCATCGTGTCTTATTTGCACCATGTAGTTTACAGCCAGCCAGTTTTAGCTCTTTATCGCTCCCTGATCAGCCTTAATTTGCTTCTCCCCTGCCCCCCACTTTTCAACTTTATTCAAAGTACCTCTGAAACTGCACATTCTGCAGATAAATGTATGCAAATTTCAGTTTGCTGTTCATTCAAAGAAGCTTACCTTGTCGGTGAAAGTCTGCAGTGTCACCACATTTTCAAATTAGAGGTCAGAGACAAAATAATCCAAATGACCCCACAGGAACCTTGTGAGAAAGAAATGTATCCCTCATTTCCATCCCTAAAACATTAACAGTTAAGGGAAACCTGCTATATTCAGTTCCAAAAAGTGAGATTAGATGAACTAACCTGCTAACCTGCTCAGCAGCAGGTTTACTGGTTAGAAATCCTAAAAATGTTGAACCTCCAACATTTTACTTTCTTTTTACTTACTTCTAGATTTTATTTTACATATTGCATTAAAATTTTAAAATTCAAGAGGTGCGGAATATGATGCTCCGGTTTCTTTGTTGTTGGATGACCTGGTGGATCTTTTTATCTGTGCTCTACTGATGCTGACGTTTTAAGTTCACCGTGAATGTGCCTCAGTTAGGTTCAGCCGAATCAGAGTTGACTGCGTTTATTGTAACCAGCTGTTCTGGAGTTCTCTGGAATACCCCGCAGGTCCGACTCTGTTTGTTTACAAATTGAGTTTGAACTCTCAACATCCTCTAGTGGTCAGAAATCACTTACTGCAGCTCTAAACCCTGTATTTCCTTTGGCTTGTGTTGACTGTGTGTCTGTTTCAGCTTTCCTACTGTCTTAAAAAAAAAAATCAAGGGAGATGCAGTGCCCTTGCTTCCTTAAAAAATAAGAATCTTACAGTATTGAAAACCTGCATTATCATTTGCTCTAATCATATCACAAATCCCATCAGCAGGCGATTTATATTCCACCGAGCAACCGTAGATAAACATGGCAGAGACATTTTCTCCAAGTGCCTAGTTTTATCTCTAAGCCTTTAACCCCTACGAGCACAAACAAAGCCCGAGACCTTCGGCCCCTTTGTCCTTCCACAGTTGATTCTGAAGATTAAGGGTGTTTGGGTTTTCTCCATCTGGGCCCCGAGGCTCTGGAGCAGCTACTAGACAGCTCAGTGCCCTCCTTTAACACATTTTTTTTCCTCCTCTCCTTGAATTAAGGTCTGCTTATTATGCACCACTCAACTCAGTTCTTCATATTTAAATTATTCTGTGCACTTGCCATTTGTGTGCTATCGTTATTATTATCATTTTAATATTTAATGTTCATTTTTGGTTTTGCTTGTATAGTTACTCGTGCTTTAACTGTTCTGAGACATTCAAAAAGGGTTAACATCATTAATATTATTATCAATAGCAGTAGCAGTAGTAGTAGTAGCAACAGTAACAGTAGTAAGATTTGTAGTAGGTGTAGCAGCAGCAGTAGTTATACCAGTAGTAATATATCAATAGCAGTTTTAGTAGGTTTAGTTTTAGCAGCAGCAGTAGTAGTAATAGGAGTCAAGGTAATTTTAGCACTGGTACCAGTAGCAGTAGCAGCAGGATTACAGTAGCAGTGGTAGTAGGAACAGTAGTAGTAGTGCTAGTAGTAGTAGCAGTAGTACAGGTAGCAGTATTGTATATAAGGGTGCATATAGCCAACATGCCTCCAGTCTGTTCACGCCTGTCACATTACAGAAGAGCTAATTCATACCATGCAGTCTGTTGACAGCAAAAGCAGCCAAATGTGTGAATGTTGACATTGCTGGCATTATGGTGTGCTCACAAAAATCTAAAAAACATGTGGTTTGCATGGGAATCTGCGTGAGGAGATCACAATTCTACCCCGCCAACCCACCCCTCCCCCACTTTGCTCTGTGTTCCTTTGTGTCCTTTTTGCTGCGGCAAATTGGCACCATAGTGCATGTTTTAAATCCTAGAGCTCAGGTCAAGTGTTTGTGAGTCAGCTGGATCAACAGAAGGTGCATTCCCCATGGTTTTGAGATAATTACTTTTTTTCCCTTATGATAACCCTATTGAATTTAGATTAGACCAATAACAAACCCGTGACACTGTGTGCCCTCCGCATTACATCTTGTCAATAGGCTGTTAATGTGCTCGACCCCCATCTCATTTTTCACGCGTGGCATCAGCTGGTCCCCCTACTACAACCACAGCCTCTGCCCACAGGCGGGTACATCCAACACCGTGGCTGATGAGGAGGACAGCAGAAATCTCATTAATAATGGAGAGCGGTGGCTGGGGGAGTTGCAGTTGTGGAGGATTTGCAGTGGAGTGAGTGAGAAGTGCAGCTGGTGTGTTTGTCTCATTTCTTCCAAATGGACATCTTGAAATGTCATTCCCCAGGGGGTATGCATAAGAGGAAGCCGGTTATTAATAGCTGAATAAGTTGTCAAATTGCTGTTTAGATCTGTGCCTGGCCATATCTCAGTAGTTATCACATATGGATAAGTTCCTTTGAAGCTCTGTCATTCTGTCCCCAGATAGCTGGACCAATAAATAAATGAATTCCACAGGAAAAAGGTCTAGTTTTGAATTGGATCCTGAATTTTCTTAAAACCCAGTTGCCATCCCACTGTAGCGAGTGAAACGCCCAAGTAATTGTCCAGCTGGAGTGAACTACATGGGAGCACTTCCAAAAAGGCACAGCCCATGCTGGCCAAAACAAAAATGCCATCTATCTCCTGTCTGTCAGCTTTACTTCATCAGCGTCCTCAGAGGAATAGATACACACAATGGTAATCTTTCTTGACAGCTGTCCGCATGCAAACAGCAATTTCGCCACTGAGGTACCGAGACTGACCCGGCGGCTGTAATAGTATGTCACCATCTCCTCCCAGCTGAGGGACTGCCATCCCGCTAATGCCCGTTTTTCAATGCCCTTCATTGTATTGGGATGAGGAGGCCCATTCTTATTCTCATCTCTCGTGCTCTTGTTTCACCAGGGGCCAGCCCTGAGGACGTGAAACTGGACAGGGTTTGGATGTCACCGGTGACACAGCGGCCGCGCCTGAGTTCCACTCCGTTTGGCCGACAGCCGCTGCACACATCTCGACTCTCCAAACGCTACCATTAAGGGATGCTTGAGAGGAAGAGGCCAGGATTGTGACAGTGCCCGACACCGCCATCACAGGAGCGAACGAAACACAGAGGAGGAGCCCTTGCTACTTCCAGGCGGGGCAGAGAGCTGCTTGTGAGTACATCCTATTGTTCTCAGTGTTGTGATGCACAGTTTCACACAACTGACCATGGCTGCTACGCATTCCCATGCATTTGACCATGTGTTTTTTCCCAGTACAGCAAATAAGAAATGTTACCAGCAACCAGAAAAGGGCATGAGTGTTTTATCTAAGAACAAATGCAAAACAATGAATCTAATTCTAGAGATTTTGCAAATGTATGAGTGTAGTTTTTACATCGCCGTGTAACTGTGTGATGTGCAGACAGAGGGGTTGACCTTAACAGTCCTGCTTTGTTCTTTTCTTTTCACACTGTCACTCCCATCCTACACGAGCAAACACATGGCTGCTTTATTTATTTCTGGTTTTTGTATGGGGGAGCTAAATTTAAATCACGGTGACACAATCACGCGTGCATCAAAGGACACAGCGGGGGGGTGGAGGGGATGAAGGTTACAGCATCACTACACGCTGTCTTGAATTTCTCTATCGCACTCCGATTCTCTTTCCCTTGTCTCCCAAGCCTCCTAAGCAATGGAGTGTTCCGTTTTCAGCAGGAGATGCAGTTGAGGAATTAGGTGCAGGACAGGAGCGAAATGATCTGACAGATCCACTTACCGCAGCCATCTGAGATCCCCCCCAGCCTCTGATATTATTAGCAGTAGATATATGTGTAGGCCTAGTGCAGGAAGATGCTGGGAGTGAGGTGTGAGAGCTGAGGAACCAATGCTGCCGATAGCAAAGCAGGAAAAATAATCTTCAGGTGCGGAAGCGGCAAATGAAGAAAGATAGTGAGAGAGAGACAAAGGGGAGGAGGGGGAGGGGGTTCACTTGTAGGCCCTGTTCTCTCATGAGTACCGAAGAAAATATTGTTATTCTGTAGTAGCACGCCTAGGGCCAGATGAATCCACTCCTTATATTCTCATATTGCCTTTTGCCAAGTGCAAACAAACAATGCTGAAATCGGACAGGTCAGCACACAGGTCTGCTGGACTTGTGTAAACCTTTACCACCGTGCCCTGGGAGCAGAGCGCTGGTCAACACGAGCGCTCGAGGCTGCACCAAATAACAAACACATTGAAATGATATTCAAAAATGACAGCCATTATTTGAAATTCGGGGAATGTAGCCCTTCCAAAATAATTAAGATCACAAAATTGAAAGAACCACGTAAGCACCTTCGCATCCATCTCGTCCACCCTCACTGCGCACTGTCTTGCTTATAAGTGGCCATTTGGCAACAACTAAAAAACAGGCTGATGAGCTGTTTTCGTACAGGTCAGACAATATCTGGAACAGCCCAGAAACAAAGACGCAGATATCAGCATATTTGCCTAATGCTATTCGGTTTGAGCCACTGTAACAGGCATCGCGCAGTTGTTAAAATGGATTAAATACGGCAAATATCTATATAAAAATAGCTCAACTAACTCAGTGCTATTATTCATGTTATGCTAATTTTAACTGCTTCAATATAATGACAGTAGCTTTGAAGAAATCAGAATGTTAAAGGGTAGGATGCGGCTAATGGCTAATGTTGCGGATACCTGCAGTAAGCTTAATATGAACGAAAAGCACTGGTGAACACTGATATGACAGTGCATTAAACTGTTAACAGGAATTATGCTTGATGTTTCCTGATATTGGGTTTCAGCAGACACCTTCCAGACAATTTGTTTAACTACTTGTAGTGGTTATAGTATAAGGTTGTTGTTGTTTTTTACATCTAGCTGCTAGCTGTGCTGTTAGCTGCTGCCAGGCTTCTCGGTTGTTCAACTAAAGTTCAACATGTCAGATGTAGGATGACTCCATGAAGTCTTCGCAGTCAGTTTTATTTGCATTTTCTCAATCAAGCTTCGAGCAAATGGCATATGTTATGTAATAATTTCAATTGCACTCCCAACACCTTTAACTGGTGCGAGTTGAATTAGCACCGACTAATCAACATAGCAGGCTCTCATCATAGACTTTTAGACTGCCATGATCGCTGCCAGGCTGAAATTAACTCTTTCAATCTGCAGGGAAATTATGTTGAAAGATGCCTCTCTCCCTCTCGCACACACACACACACACACACATGCACATTCACACACATACATATATGCAGATGAGACTTGTCTCTTCCTTCTGGCTGTCTCTGTAGAGCTGTCACACATGCTGCGTCTTGGAGCACCAGGAGACCGGGGTTGACTTGAATTAAACTGAGAGGATGTCCTTTCCAGATCTGCGGAGGGCCACAGAGACACATCCGCCCCCAGAGACTCAGTCAAAAAGACAGGGGAGGAGGGAGAGAGAGAGAGAGAGAGAAAATAGAGAGATACTGGGGATGAGGTGGAGAGAGAGGAGAGAAAGTTAATAAAATACAGCGATGGAGGAATTGGAGTGTGTGTGTGTATGTGTGTGAGTTAGAGAGAGAGAGAGAGTTTGACAGACAGTGAGAGCAAGGGAAGAGAGAAAGGGACCATCCTGACAGTGTGCAATTTTTCTTATAAATTAACACCACAGATGCAGAGACCAACTGAACATAATATTTTTCTCCCATCTGCTTTGGCCAGCATCTATTGGCTGAGATACATTCAAATAAGGTTAAAAAAAAACTGCATAAAAAATGCTGAGTCTTGCAGTTAAAAAAAAAGCAAATAATAGAGGAGTGATGCTTTGACATTTCATTATCTAAAAACCAAAGTTGGAGTTTTGGTGGTGCTTTGTGGATGTCGGATAAGATTAATATGAGTGGATGAGGCAAAATAAAGTCAGCAAGAGCAGGCGTGTTCATCACACGGCAGCACCTACATGTGAAAGAGAGAAAGTTGACCTGTTTGGACACTTTAGATTGCGCACTGAGGCTACAGCAAGCCTGCATGAACCATAGCACAGGGTATATGTGGTAATCTGCTGTCATATTTGGTGGCAGATTACAAGATGACCATCTCATCTTTGACATATGCTTATGATGAGGGCCTATATGAATGAATGAACTTGGAAAGAAAAAAAAGCTTGACCTTTAACGTAGCTAAATAGAGGCACAGCAGAGTCTGAGCAGCAAAGTGTATGCGGAACATAACAATATGCAGTATAGGAGTGTATATCCTGACCCAAGGCTGCATAGCAAGTTTAGAATAGGCAATCATTCTCTATATCCCACCTCCAGGCATTGTTATTAACAGTAAATGTGTTTCCTATTGTGTGCTAGCGCACTGTGTCTCTCCCTTGCCCTAGATGATAAACATGCTGGAGACCGAGGTTTTTGTAGAACAAGAAATTGGAACATAAATTATTAAGTGAGAATGCGCCTTCCCCCAAAAAAGCAGCCATTGTATTTTCTCCTTGTGCCTGCAAACTAGGCATCCATGAACTTCCAGTCGGAGCCTCAACTCAGTGATGCATGGTGAGCTTGTTATTCTTAATAGAGGGAATCCATTCCTCATCGTTGCTGTCCCTCCATGCAAATAGGAAAAGCTACCGTAAGCTTGTTGCGGTGCCCTTTGTCACACAAGTACTTTGTTCGGTAATGACAAAAACCTGCCACGGTGAAATTCTACAAGTAATATATTCTAATTTCAATTTCAGGGCATTACCTGGTGAATCATCCTGTGATTAATGATGAAATCCTGAGCATGAAGCACATCATTGAATAGGACTACCCACATGGAGGGGGAAATGAGCAATATCAAAGATGATAATACACGCATTTGGTAATACCAGAGAAGTGCTTAAATGCATCAGTGTTTACTAGGTTTCCCCACCTACACTACAATTACATTTGTGCCCTTGGCAGTTTTCTGCAATTCATAATTCATACTAATTCATACAAAAACCGAGCAACCATGCAAAACACTGACCTAAAAAAAAAAAGTGACAAAAAATGCTTCTATAAACTTGCTTTTAGTATGTTTTCTCTTCTGTTTGCCCTGTGTTCTACTTGTCATTTCGAAATGTTTTTTAGACCAAGGTAGACCTTTGAACTTTTTGTAAATAAACCATATTGCTCATTCAAAGCAGCATTTATTTGTTATTGTTATTGTGATTGTATTTGGTAGAAAGAGGAATAAATCCATTTTAGAGTAGAATTACGTGAGGATTAGCCGTTTTTGCGGTGTAAAATAAAATAAATGTTTAAAAAGCACTCTAAATGAGTTTGAAGCGGAAGGAAACATTTTAGGATGAACTGTTTAAGGTAATGTGTGCCACATCATGTTGCAACACCATAAAACTACGATGCAAAGCCTGTGTGAGGACACTGAAAACAACAATTTGTAATAATAATAGTAATATTTAAAGGTTCTGGAGTGACTACTAAAGGTTGTGGGTGACAGCGCTCCCAGACACATGGATAGCGTCTTGTTGTAAGGTTAGAAGGGATAAAAAGTGTTGTACCATGATGCAACTCTTTGCAAGTTTATTGTTATCATGAGAAATGTCTCTTAATGCTTCCCTCTTGAACACTGAATTATTCAGCGCAGAGCAACCTGGTTTTGGAGAATAAACCCACCCACATAGCAGTTCTATAGGACAAATTACTGCAATACGCACATCGCATGCACTCTACATGGATGCCCGGTGCAGAATTTGAGTGGACAGAAGGTCGAAATGAGCAATGTAGAGCGCTCTACAGTCTGCATTTGAATAAATCCTTTCCACATAAACCAGAGGGAACCAACATGACCCAAATAACTGGTTCAGTCTTCTAGACATTTTAGGATTTATCCATAAGCCAGTTGGCTGCCGCGCTGTATGGTACCTGCACACAGTGAGCTCCTGCAAGATGAGATAACTAGGGCTGCACTAAGACTCAGCAAGGTCCTGGGGAATTGCTTGAGTTGGGCTTGAGTCATGTGATGAAATACACACACACACACACACACACACACACACACCCTCACACATATGTGGGAGGCTCTTGAAAAGTCTTAAAGAACTTCAACAGCCCCAAAATCCATTAAGCCTCATCACTGTCTAAATGTGTGCATTGTGTGTGTATGTGTGTGTGGGTGTCATAAGACAGCCCTCGGCCAGGCTGGCTAGCATCAGTTAACAGGACAACAGACTTCGCCAAAGCACAAACCCTCCAGATTTGCACCATCTCCACTGGGAGGGAAAGAGGGATATGCCAACAGCGTCTAGCCCTGCAGCCATACAGCCGCAACAATCCCCTCTGAGGCAATCTTACTGCTCTATTTTCCAGCTTAGCATATGGCGCCGGTGTATGGTGTCGAGGCTTTAGAAAAAACAAGCAGCTGTTTTTGCAAGGCTGTATGTGATTATAATATTTGGCCACTCGCAGTGATTTAGCACTTCGTTGAAACTGAATTATAGAATTATAGCACACATAGTCCTAATTGGCAGCAGTGGACATTTTGTTCCTTGCAAACAATGCCCCTGGGCCGATCAGCAACACCTTGTTTTGGTCTGTAATTGCAGTGCTCCTCTTAGACCAATCAGAGTAATTTAGAAAATTCCTGGAATGCAGTGCTGAGCTGCAGTTTTCCTTCAACTTTTGTATAAATTTGTTCAGAAGCATCTGAGGCTTTGTGTATGATGGACAGACGTAGGAAGCAACAAACAAAGGCATGAATGGATTGAGTGTGATTTATAATCAGTCCCCAATTTCATCACGGAGGACGCAAAAGGGAAACTGATAATGTTGACAATGAGGAGGCTTATTTCGAAGATCCTGTCTTGCTTTCAAACCACAACACAAGACACTGCAAGGGCTGACAAACACGCAGACACACACATACAGACACACCCACACACACACACACACACACACATACACACAAGATTAGAGCAAATTGCAGGAGGAATCCATATGCCAGTTATTTCTGCTGTAGGATCCCCATGCATTGTATGTTTATGTGCGCTTTGTTGAGGCCAGACCCTCTCAGCTCTGTTCCAACTCTGAACTGTATAAAAATCAATGGACGTCAGTCTGAATTGGACCAAGAAATTATGATCAATAGTGAGCCACTTTGATATCCTCTTTGATGCTCTTCTAAAGGTTATACCAAAATGCGGCAACATTAGAAAGAGACTGGGACATTTCTCTGCTTGCTGGCATTTCACACACAAACTTATTGTGTGAACTTTTGATACAGGATTGACAATATGTGACAGGCTAACAAATACTTATATTTGCATAAAACTGTGGCATTAACAAACTTTACACACATCAAACTGTTCAAGAAAAGTGAGAATATATCCAAATTTGAAAAGGTCAAATATATCATTGACTTCAGAAAATCCTCTTTGGCACTTTCAGGACGATAATGAAGCACATAATACAATTCAACATATGACATTATTACATGATTAGAGCTGGACCAACGGTTGTGTTGAGCCAGTCAGTGACCTTTCTACTCGCTTACTGTTTATATTCCATCCATCCAACTAGAAATCACTGCGCTAACTTAAAGGTCAAAGGGCCAGAGGGGTCAGTCGTACTTCACTAGATTCATTCATCAACCGTATGAGGCCATGTCTCCTCCAACGGGTCATGAAAGATTGCCAGTTTTGCTTTCATCAAAGCAAACAGATTATGATCTGGGTTTGCAGTACGCTTGAAGTGTTAAATGCTTAGAGGAAGAACAAACCTATGCCTAAGGCGAGAATTATGATAATCACTGCCCATCCAGATGGGGATGTACTCAGATGTAACATCCATTTGACATCTGATGACAAGTCATGGAAAACCAGTGACTATATAATCACATCATCACTGTGCCTTTGCAATATTTGTAATATCCTCAAAAGCTGTGCAGAGAAGGATTCTGTCATGAATGCGTGAATATGCATGAATTAGGGATTTAAACAGACATGGTTGTGTGTGTTTAGGAAGAGTAGCCTTTGATTTGTGTAATCAGCAGACTTTAAACAGTGGAAAGAGGCGCAGGCTTGGGGTAGCGTGATTGAATGCAGTCCTGATCGCACCTGATTGTCGCAGCCATTGCACACGGTCCCATCCATAACGTACCCACCATTGTCTTTCCATGGAATTTTACAGCTGGATGGCCTAATTGGAGCCATTTCCACATGTAATGTGACATCCCCAAGGGGGCTCATTACACATACTGGGCAGGCCCACCTCAGCCATTCATTTCCCACCCCCTTATCTGAGTGTAACATGGTTCAGCCCAGATACAGCACTGGGCTTCCTCAAGCCTACAGGCTATTGATCACCATTAGGAAGAAATGGTTGTTATGCTGGGCGTTGTACATGTGTGTGGGTGTGTGGGTGTGTGTGTGTGTGTGTGTGATTATGGTTATGGCTGTTCTTTAAGACCCAGGACCTGGATGATGCACAAATGACTCACCTCTCACATGTCAGAAATACACTAAAGGCAGGAGACTGTCAGCATTGTTGATGCAGTGTTTGTCCGGTATAAATGCTGCTAAACACATTGCAGAGGTCATGTTATTGCGATATTTCACTCTTGTATGGATATTTGATCAACTGGAGGTAGCATTACACTGACTATTATGTGCGTGATTATACATGATCAAGCACATAATGGTTGAAAGAGAATTTGCTAATAATTCCTACTGCTTGTTTGAAGCTGCTTGAAGTGCCTGAAAACAGTGTGAGGGCCACAGACTTGAGGATATTTGAAAGTTGATTTTAGCATCTCTGAGTGATTGAGCACCTCTTTTTCTGTGATTGAAATCTAATCTTAAAATGTCCTGATTCACGAACCTCAGTGTATACGGTTGTTTAAAAAGGAAATTACTTGTTTTTAGCTGTATCTTTCTTTTTGGAGATTTGGAGATTTTGATATCTGGTATTTGTCAGTTTGAAGCATTCTCTCTATTGGCCAGTAACACCTTTCCCATCCGTTAATGGTCTGATTCCATGCTGCACTCATGTTGGCCCTCACACTAATCTATTTTTTCCCCGGCCCAATGGGACCGAAGGATGGCCATGTCAGCGTATTCAACACTTTACTCGAAGGCAACATATCTCCCCATCTCTTGGGTGGATTGCAATCAAATTTGAGGAGCACATGCATGGTCCTCAGAGGATGAGCCCTGTCAGTTTTGGTGAACTCATTAACTTTCATTTAGCCCTAACCTCAGGCCAAAATATTAGATTTACTCATGAAATATCACTACATTTATGGAATTAGCAGATTGTCAGGATATTTGGTAAGTCCATTCATTCTCTCCATTAGGATTTCCTTATGATTTTGAGCATATGAACTTTCCTCAGGTACCATCCACAAGCTAACAAACACAAGCCCCACTCTCCCACCACTTGCTACCCTCGATGCACCAAGCCTGCAGGACACCAGTGGCAGAAAGCCCACTACTGTTATACCTAAAAAAAAAGATTTATTATGGTTTTATTTTAATCTTGGAGCACACTACTATCTTCAAAAATTGCTAAAGTGCTAAATCTTTCCCTCATTCTTACTCTCACAAAATCCACATCCAGTGTTTGCACAGCACCCATGACGCTCCTCTTGCATCATGAAAATCACCCCTGGGTTTGATGACAGCAGTTTGTTAAGACATATACCGTCAAAGTCACCGCTACGCTCTCTAGCTCAGCAGAGTAGCTTGGTTGAGTCAGAGACACAACTGTAATGTAGCATCAGCAGACACACAGCTGCTGTGTCAACACTGTTCTGCGGGTGTCATCTTTCCGTACCCCAGAGTGCTCTTTGAATGTGACTGTGCATAGTCGCATATAGAGGCAAAGTACAAGCACGGCTACTCAATAATTTTAGAGGCCAGATTATGGAGGCCCAGATTGAAATGTCAAAGGTGCCTTGTTCTTACAGAGGTGGAAACTGTGCTGACGTGTTACTTTCATTAACAGGTAGGCCTGTTTATCTGACATTTCACTATGGATCTCTGAATGTCAGCACTTTTAAAGTGGCGTTGAGGGGATAGCTTTTGTATGAGGACAGTGTACACACTCAATTAATTTAAAAATAATGAATTTGGAATGATTTCTGTGCAAAAACATGTTATATGTGTTTATCATTGCCCTAGATCTGAGGTGGGCAACCATGTGCCATAGTGAGCCGAGAGGCTGCTGGTTTTCACTCCAACCAAAAACTCCACCAGCTGATTTCACTGATTAGTCCCTGCTCTCTGCTTGAAGGTGAGGTAATCAGTGAAATCACCTGGTGGAGTTTTTGGTTGAAATGAAAACCTGCAGCCTCTCGGCTCACTATGGCACATGGTTGCATCCCTCCCTAGATAGTGTGATTCAGTTTAGGATGTTCATGAAGTTCAGGTTGTGTTGGAGATTCATTTTATTACACTATTTGGCAACTTACCCTTATCCATTTAGCACTCTAAGTCTGCTAAAACTACTGTTAAGAATTATGTGATCCAGGTCTGTTTCCCAGTGCTTTTATTGAAGCCACTGGGTTTGCAAGAGATCAGTATGTCTTCATAAAATAAAGTGTGCAATGAGTTACAAAATGGAGTGACTCATATATGCAGTAAGCAAAGTGTGCATGGGAAATAATAATAATAATGTTCCCAGTAATTACCAAAGCTATTAAATGAGTCTCCACCACAAATTAGTTCCCTCCTGGGGGCCGTGTTTTTACTGGCAGGTTCAAAGCTAATGATGGCATGTCATAGTGGGAAATCACATCTACCAGCACTTTGACTAATTATGTAATGAAGGAAACACCAGAGATGGACATGAACAAATTGGCAGCTGTGTTGAGTCGGTAATTGTTATGTGTCAGGTTCACGTGCCGTTAGGTTGTGCATGTTTTTGAAACCTTTACTTACGGAGGGAGAGGTTTGCTGAGCGAGCATGTTTTCCTCCAGCATAACCACAGCCTGCGTCTGCTGGCCGCTGAGCAGCTTAACTTGACTCTCCTGCTGGTATACAAGCTTTCCTTTCCAACCTTCAGGCTACTGGTGTCCCGCGTTGCCGGTTGAAGTCAAGATGAGGATTTCATCAGCAAAACTCAATCCCCGATGTTCGTAGTATACAATTTTTTTCAACCATGAATTTCAATTCAAGCAACCACAGTTAAAATATCTCAAGACCAGAAGAGCCCCGGATATTTCTAATGCATTCTGTCAAACAAAAAGTGAGTCCTGTAACTAACAAAGGGTCTCCTCAAGAAAAGCAGCCTTCACTTGTTTCCGCATTCTTTATTCTTATTTATAACAATTATTTCCCAGCACAAACAAAATTCTCCGCTGCTGTGTCACTGCCTTGGCTCAAATCCCCAAGGTTTAATTAGCAATGATCAGATTCATAATTATATATATTTTCTCTCCACAAGGGCATATAATTGGGGGACTTTGACACTGGGGAATCTTTCATTGATGAAATCCGCAGTCCAAACCTCATTAAGGGAACTCAGAACTCAGCAGAGCCAGCTAGCATGTTGAAGTCTGAGAGATGGAAGGTGCGGGAGAGTGCTAGACCTCAACTCCCACTCAGGAAGCTGGCTTTAATTAGCTAATGAATCTGGGAGCTCCCTCTGCCAACCTTTGACCTTATGCCGAGGCATAATAAGCTCGTGAATAGAGACACGTCACAAGTGGTCGGAATCAATGCCTGAAAACTAAAACATAATTTAATGCAAATTGCAAATGCTCAACTCAAATTTCCGGAGATTGTCCAGATTGCACCACTGCGGACACTGCACCAAATGGCTTACGGCGTTTGATTATCGGACTGTTCTAGGAGCCATTATTATTACACATTCCCTCATATTGTGTCTAATAATCACAAAAATAAACTATGACACAAGGATGTTTTTATCCCCATCTCATGCGCTCCATATGGTCCCCACAACATGACATTTGACTTGACTCCATTATGATCCCAGTTGAGCTGTCCTGACCCAACATGGCAGGACCGGGGCACAGTGGCAGCCACTGCAGTCCTGGGGGAGCTCCTTCTGTCTGCTCGTCCCGCTGTGAGAAGCTGCTCCCAGGTCCGGCTTAAGAAATGTGACCCGGGTGAGCAGAGCTATAAATTAGTCAAGTTAAGGGCAGAGTGAGCTAGGCTAGTCCCCGCAGCTATCCGCAGAAAAGAACCTGCCTGAAGCTTGGCTCCCCTAAATCTTTTATCATTGCTGAGGCAGCCTGATCCAAGCCTGGACTGCGGCCATCAATCAAAATGCTCAGAACTAATGGGTTGTTCAAGTCTTCCTGAAAATAAAACAGTCATCTAAATCAAATGTGAGAAGGAGCGCTTGCCGCCACTCTCGCCTGCTAATCTATGTATTGAACAGCATTAAAAGCAACAAATGACGGGACACACACTTAGCAAAGACAAGGGCGAAAGTTTTGTGAGTGCCTGCAACTAATAAGTACATTAATGCGGTATAAAGTAAAAATAACAATTTAACATCACAAACAACAAAGCTGTCTTCCCTCTTACAGGCAACAACAATATTCCCACAGTAGCTGATTCGCTGTGTTGCTGTTATTTGCTTGGCCAGTTGTTTCACATGAGAGGATCGAATTGTAAAGAGACTCGGCCCACAGCAGGTGTGAATTGGATCGGAGAGTCAAGAAACAGACAACTGGACTGGTGTGAAGATAACCTTTCCTTGAGCCCAAACCTTTAAATTAAGCAGCCACACAATCAGCACCAACACTGCAGAGACAAACAAACAAACAAAAAAAAGAAAACAAAATCTCAAATGTATGATTTGAGTTAGGATATGAAAAAACCTCTTCCACTCCTCCCCCATATTTTACACCCATTTTAGATAACAGGTCATCGGACAATGCAGCTCAGCATTGTGCGTCAACTTTTTCTAGTCATAAATCTGTAATAAACATTGTTTTTGGTCATCAGTGCCCCTCTGCCCACAATTTAGTCTGGGAGTGGAGGCTTGCTGCACTGAACGTACCATAGTCTTTAAAACCTTTTAAGAAGTCATTCAACTACACTCATGAGGCAGACCCATAAATTGTTTTCCGCCATTATGTTTTACTGTTTTGTCGCCTCCAGAAATAGGCAGACCCATAAATGAAATTGACTTGTTAGGAATATGTGTATGGTAATGACAAATGGATGTTTATGAAGGCCATTAAGTGGTTGCAGTGATGTTTGAGAATGAGCAGAAAAGTGCGGTACACGGTCATCGGGTTAATATTTTTGTCACACATGCATGTGCGATGAAAAACAGAAAAAGGGGATGAGATGGTAATCGTCATAAAATCATATCGATTTTGTGAAATGCTTTATTCAAATTTAATGAGTTCAGCTCCTAACCGTTCTCAGTTTGCTCCTGGCTTGAATGCACCGCCACAAGATGTTGGATATATATATGCAGAGCGCCGTTTATAGTCCAGTGTTCATGTTAGGCCGTGCAGCCTTATTGCATTAGTGTTGGCATGAAGTGTATTCGACGCTGGCACATGAAATTCAAAATCAAGTCAACGTGGAGAACAATGACAAACAAACAAACAAAAATAATAATAAAATAACAGAGTAAATTTGCTTCAGGAGCACTTCAAAGGCAGTTAAACCTGCTTGAATCAATGCAACAAAGATCAAGAATTTACTTTTAATGCAACCTCAAGGCGAAGCCGGTTTTGGGACTGTGACAAGAACATCAATACCAACATACTGGAGTGAGTTCTGTTCCAAGGTTCCCCAGATATCCCTGAAAAGGGTTCTGAGCTCGAGCAAATTGGCTGGAGACCAACAATTTATAGACGATAGAGAATGATTGGACAGACTGTGACATAGTGTCTCCAGGGCGCCTCTCTTCCCTGCTTCCCTCGAGAGTGAATCAAAATGATGCCACAGCAAAGCAAGCAAGGAAAAGATGGCGTTATGATTGGTCTCCAGGAAATATGAGATGGTGGGAGCCAAGGGAACTCAGAAGTCAGAGGCAGACTCGATTACAAACTTGGAAACTTGCCCCCACCTCGTCCCTCCACCTTTGAAGACTGAGCCTTACAAATCTGAGGAGAGAGAGAGAGCAGGGAGAAGTGAAGGAGAGAATGTACAAGCAACATGGCATCGACCTGATAGCTGTGATATCATCTCACTGCAAAGGATTACTACAAAGTAGCCACTGGGGAAAAAAATAAAATGCAAAGGCCCATGAAAACCATGTTCTTTTAAAGGAATACTCCAATGTGATGGGCAAAAACTTAACCGAACTGAATATATACTCCAAAACGTCTTCTTTTAAGCCATGCTAACTAAAACAAGGCTCTTAAAAAGAACAGTGATTTTAGCAGTCATATTGATATATCTTAGTTTTAAAGGCACAATAAAAAAGACAGATTTAAGGTTGATTTGCATAGTGAACCATTTAAGAGCAACACAAATTGAAGAATTCATACACTCTTGGACAGCGTTAATATTAAATAACGCCGTGTTTTAGCTGCAGTAGCGCTACATAGTCTACAATAAATTTATTCAAATGCATACAAAATGACTACCACAGAGCACATAGATGAATCAGACACCAGTATTTAAATTGGACAAATAAATAAACAAATAAATAAAGTTAAGTATACAATTGTTACCTTCTGGTATAGGAGGCACCGTGTTCAACCCCTCTAGGACATAAAATCCCATCCCACACTCAACAACACTTAACATATTAAATCCCTGAAAATTTAATTATTTATACCAATCATTGTTTTTAAAAAATGAAAAATTACTTTTCTATTCGTGATAGCTCCTTTTGTCGACCCACAAGATGGTTTGCATTGCTTGGAGACATTTTTGTTCCAGCTGTTCCATGGATTTGTTCACTGTTAAAGGACCCCAAATGAAGGCACATTAAAAGAGAGTCACTGAGCTGTGTATTATTTTATTTCCCACTCAGAAGTGTTTATATTCTTTGAATGTGGTGATACTGTGCTTGAAATTTTGCCCATTTAAATTACTAAATATTACTAATTATTAAATTACCATGAACTACGGCTCTGCGTGATGTTTAGGTCACTAAAAGTGCTGTTTTTAAACTTCTGTATTGTACACATTATGACATTATGCTATACATATGGACAATATAAAAGGGACTAGTTGCAAGAGGCTGAACAAAAGCTCGAGAGAAAAATGAGAGGGCTGTCCTATAGGGTGGTTTACGCCCTAAAAAAAGGACCATCTGTTGTGAACTGTACAACATAAACTCCAGGGAACATCAGGAGCGTTGTTGTCGACTACTGCCATGTGTTATGAAGCCATCCTGCTCTGAAAGAGGCTTTTGAAGAGAAACTGGTGGTGGTGATAGAGTTGTTACAGCTGATCCACCAACACAGTCAAGGCAGAAGTGCCTGTTGGCTTCACCTCTGAGAAATAAAAACAGTTTTCAACATCTTGTCAGCGGGAAGACGAAGGACGTGTGAAACAAAAGGGCAGTTGATTTGAATATAATTTTAAAATGAAGGCATGCCTTTTGGATCATTCATTTTGAACCACCTGTTTTCCCCAAATCTGATGAATGAGAATTCAGTTTTAACGAATTAATGTAGCTGTTTTCACCTGCTGTAATGTTATTGACTGTGAGATGGGATTATTTATGTCCTAGAGGGGTTGAACCTCATGGTATCTTTTTCTACACCAGGTAGTGGTAATTATACAGGTGTCATAATGGTCTATATGCACTCTGAGTAACCCATTGTGGATGCAACTGAATATGATCAAGGCCACTGCAGCCAAAACCTGGTCAAATTACCCAAGAGTCACTGATTTTTTTTTTTTTTTTTTTTCATTGATTGGTACTTTGTAATTCATGCACTATGGTGGAACTGCAAGGTTATGGCTTATTTTTATTTATTTATTCATTCATTTTGCTTTATCAGGAGCAAACTCAAGGTCAAAAGCATCATAAAAAAATAGGTTAGCCAGTATGTACCAGAAATAGTTTAAATACATTAGGGACTGTATTCTGGACAAAAAAATAATAAAAATTCCAATTCAACTTTACACTGAAGGCCATTATTCTTGAGATGCAACATTTTTAAAGAGACGTCACATGACCTGTAGGGGTGTAAATTAGAGTACGGATCAGGCTGCATATTTATGTCTGAACCACACCCGAGCCCACCCAGCACTACTCAGGAAGTTGCCTAGAACTGAAAGTAGGTCCATCATTTTTCACCAAAAAAACGCCGATATTCTCGAACCCAGCCCGAACCTGAACATGATTTCTAAACAGCCATCCAACCACGCACACACACACACACACATTAATTAATGAATGCACTGAAAGTATCCGAATGTTTGTTTTACATAATCCAAGCTGACTTTGCCTTTGCCTCTGAAGCAATTTGTTGATTTCATATTGTTATCCCAAATCTCTGAATGAAAATAATGAAAATAAGACAAAATACAGAGAGCATTTGAAATGTTAGTTTTTTTTCTCCATGATGTGGGTTTACTGAACTGTTACCTGATGCCCTGATATTTTGCTTGGTCATTGTCTCCTAATTGTGCTATAACACTAAATGGTAAAGAAAGGAAGTTTTTTCTAGTAAAGAAAGCCATATCGAGGTGGGATGTGAAATCCTCAGTTTCCATTTGGTCAAAGCAACAAAATTGGTTCATACTTCATACTTCACTGAAAACTATATTGTTCTACTGGATGATCTTTAATTTCATCCTAAGCAGGACTAAAAGACACACAATAAAACACAAACTTGCTGCAGGTTGACGCGGCGTACATCACCATCTTTATCCCAAACAGTGCCATTTTCTCTGACACTCAACACCTGGAAAAAAAAAAGTTATTCCTTCACATCGCCCTCTTACTTCACTGAGTTATGGCTTTAGTTCAGCAGTCAGTATGACAATTTCCACACATGGCGTTGTTTCTGTGATTCTCCATTAATCAGTGGCAGGTGTTCCCTTCACAGCTGATTAACTTGTGTTGATGTGAAACGCTGTCAAGCCTCGTCGTCAGCCATTGTTTGCCGCAGTCTGTGGCGTAAGATTGACTTTTTGTATTCTTGCCACATCACACAGTCCAGGTTGTCTCGATACACACGGCCCATCTGGGCTCATGTGGGGTGCAACTGACTTGCTAATGCTCCCAGTCTCTCTTTATACAATGCGCCTTGGCACAATGTGCCATTACAGGGTTTGAAACACAATTTTATAGTGTGTTAACAGATGAAACAGAGAAATATAGAAAAGTCGACATGACTGACAACATGTCATGCTCTTAAAAACGCAAAATATTTGTTTGAATGTGGTTCAGGAGCAATAAAAAATAATGTATGCCATATTATTACAAAGAAATGGGCATCTGCAAGTGGGAACAAATGCCTCTGTGTGTGTTTATGTGTGCAAATACCAACTGTACAGGCAGCTCATCTCATTTCGAATTATTTGCGTACAAATAATTCCAAATGATAAAAGTCGTGTTATTTGCACACAGATTCATGAGACCGGGTTGGTAAAGGATAGCTGAGAAAATCTTTATTCAAACCTGTGCTAACTTTAGTGGATATTTGATGAATGGTACTACCTTTTCGGTTCCCTGCATAATAAGATAGATAATTAATTTAGCTATGTTTAAAACCTCTTTAATTAAAAAAAAAAAAATCAAATATATTCCTGGGCAGCTCAACTTATACATGTACTCCGTGTGAACAATCTGTCCTAAAGCTAGAGATACCTCAAATTTAATTTGTTGATGTGTATTTATGTCACAAAACACATATTTTCAGGACTGCACATGCTGCACTCTTCAGCAGTTTGAGTTTCGGCTCCATTCAGCTGACAGCGGCTCTCTTGCCGCCATGTGTGTCTCCAGACTTATTGTTTAAATAAAAAGGTTTAAGCCGCATTGGCCTGGGTCTGGCATTTTGTCACATTGTTGTACTATATGGTTTCCCTCTTGCACCGTGTCTCCTTCTGTTTAGCTCAATCACAATGTGTAGAGGAGGGAAGTATGCTGTAGACAAATCAGAGCCACAACGCTGTCATTGTGAGCTTGCTTGCCTGACAGTACCTGGCAGCAATCATAATGCCTTTTTGTCGCTGTAGTTTACTGTATTTATTTATTTAATTTTTTTTTTTTTTTTGGCAGTACAGTACAGGCCTGTTGCTCTCATGAAATAGTATACGCTGCAGCTACCAATCCATGAAGAGCCATTCTGGTGTCATCTTGAGTCCTCTTCCATTCCTCCTTCTGGTCTCATCATGCATTCCAAACTTTTGATGTCAACCTTCGGATGCATCCTTCAATTTGTGACATGTCTGGGAAATTGGACAGCGGGTCTGGGCAATCTGGAAAGAGATGGTTTTAAAATCGTGCACACATCAAGCAGAAACACCCCACTCCCTTCTGCATTACTGGGTCACAGGCAATTTGCCTTTTTTTTCTGCAGCATGCCTAAGTGACACAATTGTGCGGTTCCTGCTGTTCATTGTAAAACATAGCAAAAACCATTTATATGATCTTCCATCACAAAGCCATTAAAATATAGTGTTCAGCCAGGCAGTGCATGAGCTGATGCAGCCTGTGCAGACATCAGCTGAGTGAAGCATAAGCATCCGTAGGGGCAGCATTTTCTCAGATGTATTCGAATGAGACATAATGCAAGTGTATTTTGATTTTTTTTTTTTTTGTAACATCTCCCACCCAGACTGTTGGCAGGCAATGGAGCTATGACTAATGTTCTTCCAGTTTGCACGTTGGGGGTAAAATAAACAAATAAATAAATTCTGTGCTTTAGACTGGAGTTCAGAAGAGAACCAGTGAGCTAACGGCAGCGGGATGCTACCAAGGGAGGGATTTGTCAGGTAAACCGGAATGACTTGCATCAAAAGTCGAGTTCTTTACATTGTACGGACGCACTTTGCCTGAGCTGCTTTTTCAGCCCTGCTTCTTTGATGTTTAATAATGAATACAAGTCACAAAGCCAGACTGCTAATGTGTGAGTCTAGCCAAGAATCTATGTAAGGCATTTGACTTCTCAGACCCTGTCAGAAGCACTGCGCTCAAACCACACTAAACTGTCCTTGAACGTCAGAAGTTGGTATGAGTGAGAGAGACGGGGATGAGGAGCAGGAGATACAGACGGTGAAACAGGAGAGCCACTATTTCAACTGTACTCCATCGCAAGTTATCCCTCATCATCACGTATTATTTATTGAGACCCTGTCCTTACCTTCCAGGTTCCAGTTTGGCGCTGCCGGTCTGCGTAAGTAGAGAAGGCAGAGGAAGAGGAACAGGAAATGGATGGCTGACGTGCCATGGAGGATGTAAACTCTACGTTGCTCGTCCAGAATGCAGTGTGGCCGTCCCAGCTGCGCACCGCCAATGGTGCCATGATCCAGTTATAACTGTGGGTGGGTGTCTAAGGCCTAATTTGATTGTAGGTTGTTTTTTTTGTTGTTTGGTCAAATGGGTTGTGTCTACCAAAGGCTCCTGTGCTGATCAAAAAACAGTTCTTCCTACAAAAATCAGAGAGTCAGAGAAATTATGTTTAATTTCTCTCAAAAATACAGGCATCTGTAATCCTTCTTTTGTCTGCTTTTTCTGTCGGACATGCCTCACATTTCCTATGCACAAAAAAAGTAGGCAAGTATATAATAAATCTCCATTGTCACACTGTTGCGCAAAAGGGGCCATTTCACATTATAAGCTATCTAATTTATTCATTTAAGGTCTATTCATGCAAAGTCTGAATTTTTGGCATGAAATACAATGCTTGAGAAGATTTTAAAAAGAAAAAATGCATTGCTATGATTTTTTTTTCCCGAGGCCAAGCTGAAAGAAAACTCCCTGACCAATTAGATTACCTTTTGGATCATCTTAAACCATCATACAGTATGGATGTCAAGCTGGTGATATCCTTGGTATCCAAGAGTAGGAAACTATTTGATTAAAGCTGTAACAGCTATAAATATGTGGAACAAAAAATAATATGACAATCAATTACAAAATGGGAATCCATGATGGCGCATTTCAGTTGAGAATTGTTGTAGTTTTTGTAGCATTGAGTTGACGGGCGGCTTCTTTGCTCTTATTTTGGTACCCAACCTTTTCTGAGAATGATTAAAATTTGGCATAGAAGTTGGGGTGAACAGTTTTGAGGGGAAAAAAAACAACTTTGCAAATATTTGACAATATTTTATATTTTGTCTTATTTCTTGGTAGTGGACTTTAACTCTGCTTCTTCAACTGCTTCTGTTTTGTTTTTGACCACGCATAAACCGGAGTGAATTGTTGCAGTTATTGCAGCTTTTAATTGAGCACATTGCTCAGAGGTACGGCACCGACAAATCAAGGTGAACATGGTGTCTTTCGGCCATCTTTGATTTTGTTACAGTGGACAGGCAGGTTATAAATGTCTGTAAGTATGTCTCAGAGTTTTTTTGTACACAGGAGATGTATAGAGATGTGTCAACAGAGTGATGGTAGACAAGTGAAGGCTTATTTGTTTGGTTTAGTGATACCCAACACAGTTTTTCCGTTATAGACCTCTTTGACTTTGGGAGATGGATTTCTCTGCAGAGCAGCACAGAGGCACAATGGTAGACACAACAACGAATGCCAACAGAAATTACCAAAGGATCCTGTATGAGGGCTTCATAAATCATTGCTACATAGATTTCCTGCACTTTGGCAACTATATTTATCAAACGCTTGGCAAACCATTTTGTAATTGCAGTGCGGTGCCCTCTATTGAACAACTCAGATGTCTTCAGAATGTAATGGCTGCTGACCCAAAAATAGCAAATAAAGTCATCAACACTCACAAATATGACACTTTTCATACTGCACAGCCGCAGAAGGAAATGGATGTGTTTGAGCCCTAGGCTTTCCTCAGTGTTTCTGCCCTCTATTGAAACCTGCTGCCCCGCTGCTGTCTCTGCCATCTGTCTGTCAGCAGAACATCCCCAAAACGTATTCTCCTGAATTTAAAAGGACAGATCAGCCTTGGGCCAAGAAACAATTTATTAGATTTTGATGGTGATCTGAGTCTGGGATTTCGGTCATTAAATTAAATATTTCAGCTATAACTATAAAACTAACAGAGATAGAGACTTGATTCTGATTCCTTAGGCCATGTTAACCAGCTAAAAAAAAAAGCTAAAATTTAAGCTAAAATTTAAGTGGTAAGAAAGATGTATTTTGATGTATCAGGATGTTAGATAATTGTTCAGCATTAGCTGAGGTTTGTGCTCTCTTCTACATTTAACTCCTGGAAAGAAGCCATTTTTACACTCTGAAATTACTCTATGAGCCTCTGATATGGTATGTGTCATTTTTAAATTATGATGGAAAGTTAGAAAATTCTTAAAAGGCTTAATTTCCACCTCTAGTTGAAACTGTTCAAGAACACATTTGAATCCATCCGACCTTTACATGGTCAAATCATTATCTGTAATAAAGAATAAGGCAGGATATTGATTCATGTGGTGTTTGAAGATTGTGTATCATACTGTTCTCCCTCCCACCATTCAGAAAAGCAGCACAAAGGCACACATTCACCAGTTTTATCAGTGAAATTCCCATACCATTCATTCATAAGCAAGGCTGGGGGAAGTCGGAATGTCACTTTGAATGCAACATATTGTGCTTCTACACAAGCCCGGATAGCCAGGCACAATGATATTTTCCACAGAGGACTTCACTCTGTATCCACCTCTCAACTGAGGCAGCCAAAAAATACAGCTTTAAAACTCTTCATGACCCATTTCTTTATCAGCAGAAAGCACTTATGTGGCTTATGGTTGCATCAAATGCATTTGCTCTTGGAAATTAAGCCTCCTCGCCTGACGGCTTGTGCAAAAATGGGGTATTTATGCGGAGGGTTCAATAAGCATAATTGGCATGCGCAATTATCTTAAAGCTAAATTACTGCCACCTTCCTCTGCAGTGGGAGTCTTCCTGTGAGAAACATGATTACTTGTTCCCTTATGTGTAAAGCAGGAAGGAACATACCAGACACCTGTGCTCACATTATGTGTTTTTCAGCTTTGTTTATTCAAGTGGACCAGTTAAGAATAAATACACTTACCTACATATTGCCTGGCATAATGCCAAAGACCCACAGATGGGGAGGGAGGAGAACACCTCTGAGGAGCTGGGAAGGTCCCCTCTCCTGGAATTCAATTTAAATGACCCACTGTATGTGTCTATGACATGAACATACCAGACAAAATGGTGATCAAGTTTTTTATATTCAATCTCAAGAATTCAATCTGAGTAAAATTCTTTAAGAAGAAGAAATATCAAAACACACAAAATGACCACTACTACAAGACCACTACAAGATGTTTAGAAGCCCACGCATCCTCCATAGCTTCCTCCAAGTTTTGACTGGCTGTTATATAAGGATGTACATTGATGAAAAGATTTTGTTGAAGTTGAACCTCATGCTCTGAATGTTAGTGCCTGAGATTTGTTACATACTGCAGACTTTGTCACCCCTCAAGGCACGGTGTAGGTCAATGTAAAACCTTTGTTTCCTGTAAAAACACAATTAAAACTTCACTATAAGCGTTACAGGGATTTCTGCAAAGCATAAGTATAGTATGTGATGGCTAGTGCTGCAAATTCCCACTGTTTAGTGAAATTTTGGAAGTAAGGGTCTTTTTGACCTCCAAATCTGAGAAACATGTGACAGTATGACATTTTCTCAATTTGTGCAGTTCAGAGGGAATTTATCTTGTCCTTCTTGTCGCCTTCATCTCGTCCTTGCACAGGTAATGCCGAGCCACATAACCAATCCTGGAGATGCCGAAGAGAAGAGATATTCTTGCCATTGTGTTGATCGTGTTACCGTGGACTCTGCTCATCACTGTTTGGCACCAAAGCGCTATCGCTCCACTCCTCGCCATCCGCAAGGGTATGCAGTGCTCTCCATCCTGCCTTTTACTGGCTGTGTCATACATGAAGTGGGTCCTCGAACCTCACACTGCACTCCAGGTTTAGACAATAGGCCATTCATTTAGAGCCACTTACTAACCATGACCAGCTATATCCCATCTTCATAGCACTTGTCCAGTCATTATAAACCGATCAGTGTGGATTGTTTGTGTACATGATACAGATGTAGTAGTTACTGCACTCATGAATTGATTCATTTCAGTGACTTTTGACCAGCTGCATGTAATCACATATTTGCTGGACAATAATTATTGATTAGCAATTTGAATTCAACTGAGGGATGTAGCCTACAGCAAATGACTTGCAGGTAAAACATGGCAAATAGCATCTAACATTATTTTTTAAACAAACTGAATGGGTTCTTTTTGTATCATCTTCCTGTCAGTTGAATGGAATAAATTGTTCAGATGCATGTAATATGCAAGCCTTTCTCTTAATAGGTTTGATTTTGAAACACTGTCTTGCTAATGCACTCATAGCTCACCCATTCACATGCTACGGCTTATCTGTTCATTTTCTGCTTTGAACGACACATTTATGCATTTACAATACTGTTCATAATACAGTATGTTTTGTCAGCCAGTTTACCGATTTGGTTTTTACAGTTTAATCACCCAACATGACCTCTCATCATCAAAATTTTGTCCAAATTAATTACAGAAATGCATGAATGAACAATTTCAAATATCAAGTATGTCTCCTTTATGGTTATCAGACTAGCATTTAGCCTGCACCTGTGAGTTTGGAGTGATGTAACAATATCCAGTCTACACGCTGTGTACAAGTTTAAGTCATTAAAACACACTCAAGCCCCCCTCCCCCTTGATCCCACGAGACCACAAATCAACAGTGTGAAATGTCAAGTATGCCGCACAGTAAACAAAACCAAGTCAGAGTGACAACAAATCAATAAAGCTCTTTCCCCTCATCTTGTAATGCCTCAGAACAGAAATGTACATAATGTGACTAACAAACAAAAAAGCAGGCTGACACAAATGAACCACAAACAGTTTTGAGTAAAACACAATTTACAAACAGTTCTGAGTGATGGCTTTAAACTGCCTGAAATAGGGCGTTTGTGTATGTTTATCTTAACACTTAAGATAGCGACTGATAAAACATCAATTAATCAATTACAGAGATTTATGCTAAAATTGACTTTGGAATACCTTCTTACGATTGGCTTATGTTTCTTGTGCCAATTGTATGGTCGACTGGAAAATGCCATCCGCTGGGTATAATGTTGTCCTCCCTAATGGATTCACTTTCTCATGTGGAAAAGAAACCGTTGCTATAATGAAAAACATAAATTAATGCCTCATGTGACACAGTGGAGATTTAAGACAGTAGCCTATATAAAAAATTGCCAATGCTATTTGACCCAGCTCTGCCCACAGGCTTCCTTTTGTTTGCTCTTAAAAGAGGAGCTGGAGGTTTTGGCAGAGTGCTTGCTGGCAGCCTGTGTCGAACATCTGGCCATCAGCAGATTGTGTTAATCTATGTGCTGCAGAAAAATCTTCTTTATGTTTGAGGTGTGAATGGAGCTCAAGCTGAGCAGTGACAGAGATTGCCATTAGCTGTCGCACAATGAAGAAAGAAATTAACGACCTTAATGATTCCATAATTACATTCCATCCATCATAACCGAGTGACTGCAGCCACAGTATAATACCCTTTACCGCAGGGGTAAACGCAATAGGTATTTTTATGCCACTACCGTTGCAGCCTGCTGATGCACTGCTGTTTATTTGCAACCTTTTAAGTTAAGTGTTGTTGTCAGGTTGGTGCTGCTTACACTTATTAAAAATGACCTTTACCTTCTTACAGTTAGAGAAAATAAGAGAGAAGGTGTGTTTCATGAAGTAAAACAATCACAGCATGATAGGGTTATAGCAGCTGCAGGAATATTTGATTTGTGAACTGACTGTCAAGGAGTGATTCACAGCCCAGCTATCACTCATACTGTCTCAGTAAAAGGAAAGATGCTACGAGAGGTTTTACACACATTTAATATCTTTTTTGGAAAAGTTGGACAAAAATGATAAAAAGGAAAATATATTTTCCATTTTGCTGGCTCGTCCTAAACGTCGTTTCCTGGTAGAAATCAGAGCCCCTGCTCTCAGGGAGTAGAGTATGGCTCACCTCCTCCTTCCCTTGGCGTTGTCTCTCTGTCCATCATCTATGTTATCCTCTCACAGTGCCTGCTTTCGCTTTTTGCAGCCTGTCACCACCTAGTAAAAGAGATCTTTATCATACCAGAGAGGCTTGCAGTCCAGCGCCACCGGCTCTCAGGTACACTTCACCCCATTGGGTTTAAGTCACCTGAGGCAAATATATAAAGAACAGCCCAAGGGTGTGCTAATGCCTTACATGTCTTCTCATCCCCAAATCTGCAGATGATGGCATCGAGGGCAAGAAGGAGGCAGGTGGCCAGGTGCAGGACTCCAAAGAATACTGTGCCTCGGATAAGGACATTGTGGAGGTGGTGAGGACAGAATATGTGTACACGCGGCCGCCGCCTTGGTCCGATGTGCTGCCCACCATCCACATCATCACCCCCACGTACAGCCGGCCGGTGCAGAAGGCAGAGCTGACACGGCTGGCTAACACCTTTCTGCACGTACCCAACCTGCACTGGATCCTGGTGGAGGACTCCCAGAGGCGAACGCCTCTCGTCACACGGCTCCTCCGAGACACGGGGCTCAACTACACCCACCTCAATGTGGAGACGCCCAGGAACTATAAGCTGCGGGGTGACACTCGGGACCCCAGGATCCCGAGGGGCACCATGCAGAGGAACCTCGCCCTGCGTTGGCTGAGGGAGACCTTCAACGCCAACAGCAGCCAGCCGGGAATCGTCTACTTTGCTGATGATGACAACACGTACAGTCTCGAGCTGTTCGAGGAGGTTAGTGGTGGTGTTTCCTAACTGTCCTGCAGCCCTGTCAATAATGTTAAGTCTTTTTTTTTGCTTCTATATGAAATGTAATTGCCATACTTCACCATAAAGTAATTGACAGAACATGAATGAAGAACAAAGAATGACAAGAGGACAGTACACACACACACACACACACACACACAGTATCAATATGTCAGTCAATATGTCAATATGCCATAAACCTGTTTTCACACACCACATTTTTCTCACCACCACTGTCTTTTTCGAAGATTAAAAAAAATGAATAGCACTTTTGGGTTGATCAGTCTTCGTGTTGTGATTGGTCGGCTGATGGGAAAGTGGTTGACGTCACAGCTACTGACGTCAGCTACTTGACGTGAACTGCTTTTTCATTTTTTTAAATTTTTTATATATATTTTTTTTTAT
>OMLB01062954.1:9537-32551 GCA_900302555.1 Myripristis jacobus | reverse complement strand
CCTCAAGGCATAAAGCTGTAGTGAAGTGATGATATCTTGAACATAATCAATAATTATGATGACAACAACTAGGAAACAATCAGCAGATTTAAAATAATCCTAATTATCCTTTAATGTACCACCATATCAGAAAAGTATATTACTGCCTGCGTGTTGCAGGCAGCTTAGTAACAGGGGAAAGGGTCTTTAGCTTTGGGGAAAAGTCAAATATATATTCAGAATCAAATTGAAGAAACCGCACCACACATTTCTAAATCTCTAATAATTTAACTCAAATTTAAATGCCATTGTGTGAATAACATTGCATTTTTCTCATGTCTGTATATATTTCATTCATTTACTAGAAGACTTTGCATGCAGGTCATTTGCCTGTAGAATAGCATTTGATGTGCATTCTAATTTACATGAAAAAAAGATAATAAAGTAAAATTAACATTGCAATACTGTGAAACTATTACTATTTTGATTCCTCTATTTAACCTGCTGCGTCTTAACACAAACACACCATAGATCTTGTAAATACTCATATTTTCAGGGTTGAAATAAAGCTTTTGATTGCTGTATTGATAGGTTAGCAGCTAATGTAATGGTGTTATTGAGATATTATTGGAATTTACTCCTCTGGGTGAACTGGACTTTGTCTCACTTAAGAATTAACATTTTTAACTGTGATCTTTGCAGAAGGTGGGTTTGCAAATAATCTAACCTTAAGTCTCTGTCCTGGATTTTGTCTTTTTCTAAATGCAGCTATGAGGCTTGTATTTCATCTTAACTTTTAAGCGATAACTCAATTAACACTAAATCACAAATGTCAGAGAATGCTGCACTGCCCTCAAGGAGCTGAAACTTTCAGGTGTGCAGCTGCAGGTACTTTACCACTGACAGCTGCTAAAAACACCTGCTGCCACATCACAGATTGGGTGTGGTCACAAGTGCAAAATGGCACAGATGTTGCTGGTTTGGAGTCACTTTTGGTCACTGGCTTCCAGTCAATTTTCAAAAGCAATAAATGACTTGAGCCTTGTTTTATTAGAACAAGACGTTCATCAGTAAGTGTAATCTTACATCTACAAACAGAGCTGTTTTCTAACTCTCGGGTTTCAAGGCAGTTTGCTCCTTCCCTGTGACTGCGTTTGGGATTGTGCCAGGTGACTTTACAGGGGTGAGCATGGCAATTTTGAACAAGGATATTAAATTTAGAAATCTGCGTAAAACAGTTGGCCTCATTCAGTAGCAACTTTTGGCTTGATTTGATGATGTGGGGTTTTCCTGATGCTGTAGAACGCAGGGCTCATGATTCTGAGAGCAGGTGTGAACTGTTAATCCATGGAACGCTCACAAGCAGGAATGACAATAGTCACACTAACACGCAGGTCAAGGCTTACATCTTTAAAGGAAACGTTTTAAAACATGAATATGATTATTTATGTTTTGTAATTATATACATTGTCTTTACTATTACCGATCCATTAATAAGTTAAAGGTAATTATTATCAAATCTAATGGGGCCTTCCACTGAACTCAGAACCAGGATAAATCTGACTAACTCCATGGAAAAGTGCAAATGAACATTGTTAGATTCTGATTTGTTCATGGTAATGAATAGTGCCACATTGTTTTATTTAAATTAGCCACTCAATTTTACAGCAAAATAATTCCCTCAAACTACATCTCCAAACTTATGCTGTATCTGCAGACGTACGCTGTGGGATACGACTGTCTGCTGTAGCACTTCACATTCAATAATTCATTTTACCTAGGCTTTAAACTGTACAGTTTCTTAATCAAAACTGTAATTACACAGAGTATAGTATAGCTCAGCCTACAATAGAAAGTGATTACAGTGTCTTAAGGATTAATGGCTAATAGTGTACTTCCCCCCTGTTCTCCTAACTCTCCTCTCAGTGTTTTGGTGCAGTAACTGCCCCACAAGACTGCTCCTGTGAGATCACTGTACACTTATTCACAGTCTGTTGATAGCGCAGACAGACAGTTAGGTCAACTGTGACGTGGCTAAAATCATCATAGGCTGAAAAGTACAAAATATATATTTGCATTAGGTTAACACATCTGTAAATATTAGGTCTGCATGGGAGTTGATTCTATTTTTATCACTCAACACCATCTCTTCATGTGGATCAATAGCAGTATTAAGCACACTTCAGTGTTTTCCAGCTGCACTCTAGCTCTTGTCTCTGCAAGTAAGAGCTGTGGGAATGGAGCAGGCTGTCAAAGAGGCCCGAGCATCACTTTAAGCACAGCCTCATTATATGGGTCATTCACTGTGTCTTTAACAATGCTTGTTAATGGTTCTTGAAGTTTAACGAGACTACAGCTCTTCCGTTTGGTGCCATCAGCTGTCACGAAGCTTTGCTGGGGCCAAGCGTTTGTTGAGGTGTATGTTAAAACTGCTGCTATGCTTTTAAAAAGTTATGCATTTTAAATTATAGTTTTGCAGGTGTAGCCATTCCTTCTGTTCCTTTCGTGCAGTTTTTTTTTTTAGAAGATTCTATTTTTGGCATTTCTGGTTTATAGAGATTGGAAAGGCAGGGGAGGGAGAGGGGGTGAGATCCAGCAAAGGGCTTGACTCGGAAACGGGCTTCTGCGGTAAGATGTGACCTCACTGATCCTTAATACATGGTGCTTGCTCTACCAAGTGAGCCACCGCAGTGCACCTTTCATCCAGTTATGAATGAGCACCCAGTATCCTGAAAATTTCGTAGTTCACATTCATTGTCACGAATTCATCATACACAAGAGAAGCTACAAAACATAACTTAAAGGACCATACAAATGTACTATGTCATGTACTGAAGAACTGATCATTTTCTGAGCAAACGTCTCCCTAGGGACTATTTTCTATAGTGGAGGGACCGTTTCACTTAATTTCAAGTCATCAAAACACAACAGTGCCGGTGCTCTTACGAAAACTAATGTGGACGACTTTGTTACGGTGATGGTTTGAAGTCTGTAACGGTTCATTTTCATGTTGTAATGGGATGAATGGGAACCAGTGGCTGAATAGGAAAATGATGTCAAGAGTTTTAAAATACAACTTCTATTTTTGGGAAAGGAGCAGAAATTTGAAGTCTACTCATTATTTAGATATTCTTCTAAAAATGCAAAATCCTTGGTATGGTCCTTTAAGACAAATCAGTTTGTTTATTGTGCTAGACAGCTGGCACAGCTCTACATAAAGCTGTAGGGGTCACTTTGTGTGGCTGAGTGCCTTGAAGATTATTTTCTCAGCTGCAAAAAGGGCTAAGCTGACATTATATCTGACCTCCACCTGCCAGTGTTATCACTAATAGCCTCCTAGTATCACTTAAACACAGAAAGGTACAGCCATTGCCAAAAAATTAAGCAATTAGCGTAGAGTAAGGCAAAATGTTAAAAATCCACTTAGCAATTAATTTCTCACTTATGAATATCTAATGAGCAATACATTTGCAGATCGCAGACTAGCATGGACAAATGAGACAAAGATAATGAACACCTTGCCCCAGAGTGAAACAAGAGCTCCTGATTTAGCATCTACTGAATTATAAACTCTGTATTCCGCATTGTAAGAAGCAGGGAGAGAGAGAGAGAGAGAGAAATTATACAGGAGAAGCGGGGTGGCAACATTCAATCTACTACCTCCTTTTTGTCTTGTTTTGTATTGTTTTCCATCTTGTCTGGCCTAAATTGAATGCCTGGGGCCGGCGGTGGCATGTGAGGTTACACAGGATGTCAAACAGTGGCAGTTCTGTAACTGCACAGTTGCTCAAGTCCTCTGCCTCCGAGGAAACTTAACTAATTATCCATTATCAGATTATGATAGTGTAAGTTTAAAAAATCTTATATGGATTTCAACAATACACCCACAAATCTAATAAGCCAGGATGATGTAAGCTTCAGGTAGCCTGTATGTAGAAGGGTCCAATCTATAAAATGTCAGCAAGGAAACAGGAGAGCAACAAATTTATGGAACGGTAAGCAGTCGAAGTGGAGAAAGTCAATGTTAATGACCTCTTAAACAATAATGAGCACATGTATCATTTCATCAACATATATCAAGTCAGATGAGGAAACCAGTACATGCAGATCCCACCATGCACAGTGGAGTGGTTTACACTCAGACATTAATACAAAAAAAGAATATCAGACCAGGAACACCACATAAATATACCAACGAGGCAGATAAAACCACATAACACCACCAAGCAGGTTCACAGTTTCTCCTGCTAGCCATAGTCCCTCTGCAGCACTGACTCCAGGCTGGGCACATTTGCTGATCTCCTCCCTGAGGCCAGGCCTGGTGTTTCAGAGAGTCTTAATCCCCCGCAGTCCATGGCTTCATGCCGGGAGAGGCAGGGTGCTACTGTGCACACACGCTCGACCATCTGAGCTTTCTGAATCTCTCTGTAGTCCAGGAATATTTCAATCTCAGATTCCCAACTGTCAAGGACTGTGATGAGCGTTGCACTGCTCTGGAGTCTCCTCCATCATCGCTCCCTCATCCAGCATGACTGCATTGAAGCAGAAGGGTCGAGAAGTGTCACAGTCATAAATATTTTATTTATTCCAAAGCATGTAAAGCTGGGGAAGGCAGTTTTTTTGGTGTCATTGAGCAAAAATTCCATAATAGCCTTTCAGCATATTCTAATTCAAGTGATCTGAGAGAAAAGTAGACCTCTGCACCTCCTCTTGGCTCCGTCTTCAGGCTTTCGAAAATCTAGCCATTGACGGGAGACTTTAACCAATCACAGGTCATTTTAAAGAGAAGGTATTTCTTTTGGCTGTTCTACAAATGCAGATGAGCATTTATGCGATTGATTTGTATATTGATTTGATTTGTATCTGTCCTGCCCTGACAAGTTTTCCTTCCTTCTCTTCCAGCCCCCCAACAGGAGGGTTTCATCTGAACTGGTTTTATCTATTTCGATTCTTTTTTTTTTTTTTTACACTTATTATCAGATATTATACATGTTTCATTAGTGTCACCTTGGGATTTCCTGGTTGTAACATTACACAGAGCTGTCCCATATAGGTGATTTATTTTCAAAAAATTAACAAGGTCAAGTCGAATTGGTTGCTTCACATGAATTATATTAGAGTAACTAAGAGATTCTGAATGGGTTTTTTTTCACTGATAGATTTCTACAAATTTCACGAGTCTCACTTTGACATATCTTGGCATATCTTCATGCTCATCTGGTGGGAGGGGCTTAGAGGGGAGAGGGGAGAGCTGCAGGACGAGAGCTGTATTTTCAAATAATGATTTTTTTTTTTTTTTTTTTGGCCTTTGCCTATCCCAACTATCACTGGTCTTTAAAACAGGAGTTGCAGGAATATCTGCACAGGATCTGCAGTGTCCCTACTGACCATCTCAGTTTTCAACAGCAAGCTGACCTGCTGCAACTGTCAAGCTGATGGGAACTATGTCATGCAATATCTGCAGACCGCCTGAGCATGAAATGCCTGCTAATCTTACAGATACTGCACTTTTCGAACTCTTCTGACACAGTGCTGATGAATATCATTATATTGTAGATTTTGTCACGTTTCTTGTAGTATTTTACTCTAAAGAATGGGGTAAAAGATTGTTCCTAATCTTGCTTGCTGCTTGGCACAGAACAAAAAATGTTTTTGTGCCTTGCGAGGCACATTGCCAAGATGTGGCATCTGTATTTATAGAAACCAGAATGGTATTTGCAGGCCTCCACAGTCAGCAGACTAATCAAACACTCACAAATAGCCTCTCTGTTCTCTCACTAACCAAATCAAAATTGAAGCAGTGAGAGGATGAATAAAGTAAAGGTTTCCCTATTGAGAGATGTTCCAAATAAAATAATTCAATGAATTTCTGTGACTGACGGAATGTGCATGGCATGGCTAATTGTAGCACATGAAAATAACCCCCAAAAACTCACCTGGACTGTAAATATCTTGGCCTATTGTCTCTTCACTGGCTCCCAATACTGCAACAAATGTTTTAAAAATCCTACTTTTCAGATCCAAAGTTTTACGCTTGTTGCCCCTAAATTTATCAAGCTTACTTAAACCCAACCAAACCATTCACTTACTGGCCTTCTCCTGCAAAGCTCTGTCTCTTTGGCACCAGCTTATAGGGCCCGTGACAATTCAGTTCTGCCTGCAGACTGTCATTTATTGTCCGGTGAACTGGCCTTGTGTTGTTTCATGCTCTCAAGTCTGAGCCATTCTTAATTTTAAGAAGTACCTCTTGGCCAACCTGCTTGTAAAACATGCTCTTTGACATAAATTTACATTCACAAGTTCAGCTTTGTGCCAGAGAAAAGTGACAAGTTTATACTAACATGTACTTTCACTTACTGCTTTGTTATACCAGAGTATGACGGTTTATTAGGGCCATTGTAGGGGGAAAAAAATATGGAGCCGGGGGAGGAGGATAATATTCAGAGAAAGAAAACTCAGAATTTCCAAGATTAAAGTTGTAACTTTGTAAGAAAAAACTCTTTTTTTCTTTGAATTTTTTGTTATTTGTTTTTCCCTATGGTGGCCCTAATACGCCGTCAAAAGAGAGAAATCCTCAAGGCTGTGAAGTTAAAGACATAATGAAGAGCATCTTTGTACACATGCATGGAAGGGAACTGGGCAACTGCACCAAAGTGATATTCTTTAACAAATTCCCAAAAAAGGGCAATTTTAACAGTCAGAAAATTGGTAATCTGTAAAATGCAGTGCAGTAAATAGGATCCAGTATGTTTTTTTTTTTTTTTTTTTACCCTTTTACTATGTCTTGTGCAGACTCACTGCCTCAGGCAACCCTTTAGCCCTCCTCCTTATTCATATTCATATAGTAGTCATCTTGAGACGCTGTAATGGCTGAATGACACTTCTGAAGCCACATGTGACAGAGCAGTCCTGAGTTCACACTTGGGAGCAGCTCATCCCCAGTTTTTACCTTCACTGCACTAACCTTGTGATCATCGAGATAGCAACCAATACCATGCAAAAGAATTGTATGTGAAACTCAATTCCTGTCTGAAAACTGCTGGCGTAAGTTACAGTTCCCTGTGACATTCATTATTCACTTGCCACGTGTAGTCAAATGTACTTTCAAAGATTACACGGCTTGTCAGGGTGATAAATCGTCCACAGTCAATCACATTAGGCGAACACCTGCAGGCACAAGAGCATACAGATGTCAAAGTCAAGCTGAAATTGAATGGTTCTGTGTTAGGGTCGTGAAGCAAACCGCAAGCAATGTTACAGCTGCAAAGTGCAAATATACAAGGACCTTGGTAAAAAAATTAATTAATAAATAAAATGGTTAAATGTCAGCATGCTGGGGTGTACTAATAAACTCTAACATCAGGGTTGAGATGGATAATTTGTTTGGCAACTACATTTAGACAACTGACAAAACGTTGCCCGCAGGCTTGATATGCATTATTCATTAGCTAAGTTTTTAATAAGACATGCACAGTGGACTAAAAGAACGGACATAAGGATGAGAATGTGTCAGTCAAACAGCAAAACAGGAGAATGCACTTATATTTGATCTGCAATAAAAGCTCAAGAGAAGAGCACAACAGATGATTTTTTTTTTTTTTTTGGAATGTAAATGTTTTTGGACAGACAGTAGAAGCATCAAGTAAAATGGAAATCCCACACATACACAGAAAACATCTGAATTTGTTCTGCTGGACTGCTTTTACGACTTGTGCTTGTTTTTTCATTCAAATCAAAATTGATTGCTACACAAAGACAGTGTAGATACACTGTTAGTTATTCTTACACACTAAATTTACAGCAGATAAGGCTATGACTGAAACAGATTTCTTTTTTCAGACAGTAGCCTTGAATACAAACAAAAATGAGTGTTCAGCAGTGGAGTGTTTGTACAAAGTCCTTTATTATGCATAAATATGTAACAAACCAGAACAGTTTCCAAAGTCTGTACAAATAGGATCTTTACATAGTTTAGGACAAATATTACTCACAAATTGCTATTATAATTATCACAATACTGTTTATGGAAACCCACCAGTTGCATAGATAGAAAATAAGCACCTTCTTTGAAAAGTAAACTGATATTGTAAACGTCATTTATTAATCTGGGTAATACTATATAGCTTATCTGAGAAAATCTACTCTCTTTTTTCAGCTTCAGATATTCCACTGTACAAGTCTCAAGTGCTGTTTGGCTTGGGGCCCTCCCACATTCATTTGTATTCTCTGCATGCTGAACTCAAATTGGTGTGGATTACTGAGCGTCCAGCCCCCTCCCCTCACACACAGAAACTTTTCAGCATTGCATCTGCTGAGGACTTGTTGGGAATCTGCCAGTGTGGACGCACAGGGTTTGTGTTCAGTTCAAAAGAAGGATCCAGTGTGATGGATCCTGAGAGGCTTGGCTGCAAAATGAAATTACATCATAGAGACTTTTTGACTGGGGATGTCAACTTTGACAAGCAATCCAAAAAAAGAAAAAAAAGATACTAGGCCAGGATTATATCTAACAAGTTAAAATATAATGTGCAATTTGTTTTGTTCATTGTGTTGGCCATTAGGTAATATTGTCCCTCATGTCCAATTCCTCATCACATATATGACTGAATATGTTTTTCGTTTTGTAAATAGAAGACTTCAAGACTAGCTATAAAAATTGAAGACAACCTATTGCTATTGAGTTAGCTAAAAGGGTTCCTACAATAACCAATAAACAATAAACAACAGAACAGTCCATAATCCATCCATCCATAATGAAGCTTGGGGTGAAGCTATGTACTAAAACAATGTCAGTTAGCACGTTTCTAAGTAACCTTGTTTCAAAACTACATTTTTTTAGTGTCCCCTGGCACTTTGTCATAGCCCCTATGAAAATATCACTCAGTAAAACAATAAAACCTGATATTGAAACCATTAAAATCCCTCTGTAAATCACAGGCTAATAAAGTAACTGGTGGTACATAAATGCTGCAGAAACTGCCTCAACTTGTAAGGAAAAATGTGTGTGGAAAACGGAGAGTGAGGAAAGACAAAATAACATTCCATGTTGACACGGCACACGGCTGACCTTGAGCCCCACAGTCAACACTAAATGCAAAGATCATCCACTGCGATGCTGGAGGCTAGCGCTGGTATCCAAGGTGTCCGGTGCTCATCTCCTCTGACATTTGCAATGGACTTGGTATTTCAGCTGGTCAGGAATGAAACAATGCAATTAAGCTCCACGGCCTAACCCGATAAGCCGACCAATTATTCTGCAGTGGGTGTCATGACAACGACACAGAGCCCCCACTGCCTCTCGCTCTCCTGCCTTTACAATTATTCTCAGACATGATGCAATGAATACAAAGAACAGGACCATCTCAGCCAGCATGAGGTACCATATAAAATCCTCTTGAAAAATGAACATAATCTCTTCATTGGTCCAAGATAATCCATACAAAATAAAGCAGAGTAAAAATTCAACTGTGGTTGCATTGTGGGGAAAGCAGGTACTTGGCATCATAATATGTGGTCAAGGGAGGAAAATGTGATTATGAATCTACTATAAATCATTTAGCCTTCCAATTGGCATAACAAGTGATTACTGACTTGAGAGTAAGATATTTTTGTGACTTTACAATTGTATGTGGTGGTTACTATGCACAAAAATGCCTATTGTGGAAAAAATAAAGCAATTCCTGCAGTAATAAAATCTGCATACAATTAAAGTTTGTACTAATCATGTAATCTAATGCAAAACATCCAGGCATCTACACCTTCACATCTACAAATCGGGATTGACAAGTGATAAATCATTCATTTCAAAAACAACTGTACGAAGCCCTGATTCTATTCAGACAGTATTCTACTTAATTTAAAATAATCTAATGTACATACATTAATTACACACCTTTGACATTGAAAAAATACAGCATATGGAAATAGGTTTCTTTACTCTAATAGTTTCGGCCTTGCCATACATACATACATAGAGCACATTGTCCTCACAACCCAAAATGATCATTATTCTCCGACCTTGATGACATTATTTTTATGTACAGGGGGTGGATGAAGAGCTGGGTAAAACTGTGTAAAAATATCTTTCGGTTATGATAGTCACATTTGACAGAACTGATAGTTAGATGAGAAACGAAAGCTGACACTGTCATATTCAACCATTTCTGCTCTGATATGAGATATGTTTTTTTCTTCTTTTTTGTTTACATAACCAACACAACCTCTTTTCTTAGGACTAAACAAAATTTTTGATGGATATCCTGATATCACCAGTCCTGAAATTAAAGGGAATGGATCGATAGGCGATGGGTCAGTATAAGTATTATAAATTTTGAATGACCCATATTTCTTGGTTTGTTTGTCTATATTTAGATTTTTATAATCATATGAGGAAGGATATATCACCTTTAATGGGAAATGCAACTGCTACCTGTTAAGTCAGTTCCAAAGTGATGTCAAAGTTAGACCTACTGCATTGCTATAGAGCAAAAGTAGAGCAAAAACAAAGCAGATCTTAGATCTATAAAATACTGGTTTAAAGATTTATACACTCTTTTCCATTCGGTGTAGAATCCTCTTATAATGCATGCTTCTTTTAGAAGCTTGTCATTATTTTCCAGGTCTGATTCTCACCTTTATGATACTATGCTTATGCTACTGCACATAAAACACTGACACAAAGGAAAAGGAGCAGACATGAAGAGTAAAAGCCACAGTAACGTCGAACTGTTGATTTACAGTCATGTGCTGCTTTGTTCGCCATATAAAACAGGTGTGATCAAGAGGATAAAATGAGTGTATAATTCATCAAATACCACTGAAGAAGAATCACGCCAGGCTCTGCTGCAACGCTGGACCGCTTCCAGTGCCACTTCAGATGGCAGCTGCTACTCCACTGAGCAGACTACAAAGTTACAGGGCCTTTGCACTTTCACAAAGCTCTGAGGGAAGAGTATATACAAATTTCAGAATTTTTCATAGGGCGGTGGATGTTTGTTTATCTCATCTAACTTCTAGTTGTGCAGATGGACACTTTAGTTGCTTGGTGTTTTTTGCAAACTTACCAAAAAAAAAAAATAATAATAATCCAATTGTGATATTCATCATTAGTGTCTTCTGTGAGTAAACTGTTTGTGCAGACCAAATTTTTATTTACCTGGAGGTGGCCAGTTGTATGGATTGGCTGTGTATGTTGTGTGTGGTAGGAGATGGCTGGAGATCGCTGTTTACATTGAGTGCAGTATGCTTTGACTGACAGGCCGATTCACAGAAATATAAGATCAGGGAAGTCCTTTTGGCTTGTTTACGGAAACTGCAGAATATTAAGCAGGCAGTCTTCTGATTCAGGTGGTGCACCAGGGACCATGAGAAGTTGTGCTGTCTTTTAAGCTGGTCTAGGGTATTGTAGTGTGTTGTGGTAATTGGATTGTGGTGGTTTACACTTGTGATGCTGTGCGTTGAGTAGCTATTGTTGGGTGTTTTATTCTGAGTCACTGCTGCTTATAGACAAAACCTCTTCAAGGGAGACCTCCTGGGGACTCAGAGCTGCATTGTCAGAGACTGGTTCGGAGCGGGACTCGGCCAGTCTGCGTGTGTGAGAAAGAAAAAAGAATGCGAGAGGGAAAAAGAGAGAGAAAAAACATAATATCAGCCATCAGAGACAGAAAATATTTATTCACAGCGTATTGTCAGGAGGGTTGACAGAGGATACACAAAGGTCAATAAAAGCAAAAAGAAGAAAAAGAAGAAAGGAGAGAATGAGCGAGAGCAAGTGAGGATGTTTCTTTGAGTGATGGAATGACAATGAGCTGGGGAGGGAGGCAAATCTGCAGAGTGCAATGTGGAGTGGAAACTTGCCAAGCTGACCATCACTGGCAGACAGTTGGTAACAGAGTCAAACATACAAGCAATGGTCACTGTCAGAGGCAAATGATCACTTGAGCAGAAAGGGAGGGGAACTCTTAACAACACATGGATCGATTTGTATGTCCTTTTCTAATATGCAAAACCACAGGGCACACAGGGGTGCACGAGAAATGGAAGGCCAATTGTATGAGTACAATGGTTACAATGGACAAATGAATGATGAAAGGACTAGCATAACTTATGTATAGTTATTGGAATGAACTGAATGATCATAGCTACAGCTGACCCTCCTCCAATAAGTTTTCAACAGCGCAAAAACACACATGTATGGTACTGCACAGGAATGATGGGTACTCCAAACTGTTCTCATGCTGGATGCAGCATCAAGCATACATTGTAAGGAGTCAGTATAGCTCTCACATCACTTACCAGTTTCCATGTCCTCTACCTCCATGTTGCTGTTTTGCCAGGTAGAAGACAGAAGAAATCATGATGAATCATGATTACTATATGATGAAGACTGATAAGTAATTATGTCATAATATATCAGTATACTGAATATCAATCAGCACTCCATTATACTGCAGATTTGTGAAGCATCAGTGTAACAAAACTACAATAAAACATAATTGTTTGCCACTACTCATTACTATTACAATATAAAGCACAGGCCACAGGGGGCAATGTAACACTGTTTTGAGAAAGGAAAAGCAAAGTAATGGCTGATCCCTCTGGATTTTTTTTAAATGATTCAAGTAGTCAATATATAAACAAAGCATCCCTAACCCTTTTGTTATGATCACATAAATGATATGACAAGGATATTCTACAAGTTTTGTTGGTCCACAGCTAGAACATTTAGATATTAAAATATGCCATTATATAAATGCCTGAGAGAACAAAAAAAAAAAGTATTTCTTAGAACTTCGGCTAAAAATGCAAAGACACAGGCCAGAACTATGTCCTCACATGCACAGTGTGAGTGTAAGTGCTACACAAACTAGAAGAGCCAGGTGTCTGTGCTTCCCGGACCCCATCCCTAACAATGTTTACTTGTCGCCACTAGGGGGCTCTTCTGTGTTTTTTTCTGAAAAATGTCAGTATAAATGAGTAATTCAGTGAGTAACACATAGCTAACAAATGGCAATGGCAGCTGTTTTGCCTACTCCCTAAATAAATTATCAACATCTGTCATCTGTGCCCCTCCATGCCTAAACAATATTTCTAAGACAAGCAAACTAAAAAACATGAATTCACCACATTTTAGATGAGGCTGAATTATTTAAGCATATGTGCGTACCAGAGGACCAAGCCGGCGGTGAGAAAATAGTTACTTTGACTGGTCGCCACTTACAGTATCTGAGGAGGTATATCTTAAATCCAACTCAAACGATTTAAATAAAACCCCTTTCAGTTGAATTTAACCTGATGAGGGTGTGGTGCAGAAGTCATTTCTATTAGGAAGGCTGCAGTTCTTGGAATCGAGAAACTACAGCTGACCTCCTAGTATTTGCACGCCACACAGCCCACGGGGCATCAATTATCCCGTAGCTCATAGGTTCTCATTTTACAAGCCAGAGACATCATCCATTAAGAAACAATTTAGCCACAATCTTAAAAACCAAAGGCTTAATTTCTGTGCTGCCAATGGGAAAAAACTGAATTGTATCATGTGGTTAAAAATGTACACCAGTAATTGAGACATCGATTGCATATACAAGCCAACATACACATTTCTGTCAGAATGTGAAGAGTCCACACTTAGGTTGTGAGTGGTAAGCCCTTACTGCCCATAACTGTAGGAAGTGAGCCCCCACCTTTCAAATCCACTTACTCGAGTTCTCTTCCTAAAACCTACATTCTAGTGTTGGGCCTCAAGATCCACCTGTACTCCACCGTCAGTTTGCCCTTATTCTATGAAAGTTGCTTTGGTGGGATTAAACTGCAGTTCAAAATAACTAAAAACTAATAATAATAATAATAATAATAATAATAATAATAATAATAATAATAATAATTATAATAAAAAAAGTGGACCCATCTCCAGAGAGAGCCATTGGCTGTGCTGTTTTCAATAAAGCAAAGAGAGCAAGCAACTAAACTTAATAAAAGACAAAACTGCCTCTTACATTTGTCACTGATATATAGCCTTTATGTGGGTGTGTATGTGGAATGTGTGAGGAATTTTAACATAATAGTTGGTAAGGAAATCACCCAAAATGCTGTAAACTGTCATCCTGATTCAAACCAATCAAATAGACCACCATCTTTGAGCTGCAGGTGTGGCTACAGTACATGAGGCCTGATCTACTTTGTGCGGGTCATACAAAGGTGCGAGACAGTGGACACTGACATCTCACTTATAACCAGCTTGTTTTTCCATTTATCCATCTAGGCCCTGCACAGCTGTGGGAAGTAGTCTGTCAGCCCCAGGGACCACAGTGTAGACCACAGTGGGAAGATGCCTGGGTGGCAGCCTCACTGAGCAACTGAAACATACTTGTTTCCAGGAGTCAGTGTGGCGAAGTAGTGGCTCCCCTCCCATATCACTATGCTCCTCACCCTGTCACAAAGGAGTGAGCCCAGCTGTGGAAAGATCTCAGCCACCTGTATCTTCTTTTGGTCACTATGCAAAGCTCAGACCCATAAGTGAGCATCAAAACAAAGACCCTGTGTCTCTACTGTCCACCAATGCTCAGTATATCCATATTCCTGCAGCAACAGCACTTAATCAATCTCACTTTACCCTCAGTCATGAATAAGACACCTTAACACCTCCACTTGCAGTACTTGTTCACCAAACTATGATCTCAAGTTTGGAAGTGCTGACACTTATCCGGACCATGCCAAACTCAGCAGCAGACTCGTCCAACTGAATCCAATCGAAACTCACACTTCAGTGAGGCCAAAAGAATTACATCATCTGCAAACTGCAAAAATACCACCTAATGTCACCAAACTGGAGACTGTCCAGACCCAGTTGCACCCTGATATTCTTGCTAAAATAAGAAAGTTGACAAAGGGCATCTTTGTCAAAAGCCAGTGCCCAGACTGAACAAGCTAGACTTAAAGGAGGAGCATCCTAGAAAATGGCATTCTCTAGTATTTAGTATACTTTAGTGTTCCATTTTGCAATAGTGACTTCCCCGGAAACCCATTCATTACTACCAGGCATTTAGATTTTCTCCAGGGTCTATACAGACACTGAGTTGAAGTGAAAGTGAAGTCTGGATTTCAAGGTAGGTGTGCTGCACTATGAAATTTTGTTTGTTGTTTAATAATTAGGTAAAGACGTAATTGTGTTAAGCTGCCAAGAAGTTAGGATGGTAAGAATGTGAACACAACTCTGAATATACAAGGACTGTACAACTCCAAACGGTGTCCCTATTAAGTTTAAGGTCAAGTATATTTAGAGCCCTTAATCACGGTGGACATTCTCAAAGGGCTTTACAGACTCACAGTTTATGGGAAGAAAAAACACCCCTGACCTAAATTTCCATGTCAGGCAAGAAAAAACTTCAAAAACAACCCAAAAAAGGAGCAGAGAGAGAGAGGGACCTCTTCAGACAGGTCAGTCAGAAGTGCAATGGGTACCCAATGTGCAACTCTTACCTCAAATCACATCCAGGCACTCCATACTCATACAGTGCCTCCTGTAGGATACCTCAGGGAACATAACAGCCACATTTTCTAAATCTCAAAATGTAGGGAGCATTACCAAACAACCACTAGGGCATTGTGTATTCAAACATGAGAACCAATCAAAAACAATGCTCTGAATCTGGTGGCGTACTGCCAAATGGATGGCCACTGTACAGAAGTACTGACAGCTCCTTGCTGTCCCATGCAGTTGGTGTCACAGAGGATGAGGTTTCCACAGGTTGATTCTCTGATAGTCAGAACATCCCCTGTGATTCCTTTTTGTAATGGGACTACCACCCCTGTCTGCCGACCCAAAGGCAATTTTTACAGAATTAATGCAACACTGAAGACAGGTGTCATCCACGACACCTCAATTACTACCTCAGTGACCTCTGCTGAGGAAATTGGATCATACCCTCCAGAATCCTCAAGCACTGCCTCTAAGCTGGAGGATATGTCTGTCAGTTTTGGTTTTGGACTTCCTCGCTGTAGTCTTCTTTCCACCTTCCAACAATTTCCGACTGATGTCCTGCCTTCCCCTCCTGAGTCTCTGAAGATGCCTGAGAGTCATCCTCCACATCCTCTCTGAACTCCCTCCACACGCACCAGCAGTTTCCACATGGACACTATAATTCTCATCTTCCCGTACTCCTCCTCCATTTACCCATTTGCTTTAACCAAAACGTTCCATCCTCCAACACCGCATGCAGATCTATTAGCCGTGGGCCACTACAACTTAATGAGCTGCCATCTCTCTAATGTGAGGAGGCCCCCTTCCTCCGTTGCTGTCCTCCATTTATGGAAGGATAATGCAGCTCTGCAGGACACACATGTACATTAGCTGATTATATGAGGAACCATGCAGAGTGCTTGGTGTGTATTTGTGTTTTTCTTCCTTTCCAAAGAGACTCACTGGACTGTATAGCCTATATTTCCTGTACTTTGTCAGGTGGGTCTATGTCTGAGTGTGTGTATGCAAATATGCACGTGTGCATATATGTCTGTATGTACAGTGTCACAGGTGTTTTCCATCATGCGCATGAGATCAACAATATATGTGTGTCCAGATGTATGGGTTTATGCTTTTCATAAGTACTGTACATAACAGCGCACATACAGTGCACCTATAAATCTGCATGAGCATTAATGCTAAGGAATTAAAGTGCTTCTACTTAACATCTGCTTGGCACAAACTAATAGATCAAATCACGTAACCAGCTGACTGAAATCTCCTTTTATGTTGCTCTAATTAGAGCAAAATACTGCTTACCTCTCAAACTGCCTCAGATTATTCCACAATGGTTTGCAAGATATCAGGGATTTAGAAACACCTAACTGATGTCATTTACCATGTGCACAGTTGCTTCTCAAAACAAAGCCCTCCAAGCCTACTTGCAAACTAAGTAGGCTGGGAACAGAAATATCAAACACTTCAGGATCAGACTCTTACCTTGCAATTTTCTCTCTACTTTATATAAAGTATAACATTTTTCTAAGACATTTTTGTTTTTTTATTACAACCACCAGTGTGTGGCAACGAAAGCTGTGTTCAGCATCATTAACAAATACCACACACCAAGAATCAAAAAACAGTCTGCAACCTTCTGACCAATTATTTTCCCACAATTCATCTTCCAATTCAGGAGACTACCTTAGATGTAGTATCTTTTTATGTGAGCTGAGCTGTTATATACTGTATGATGTGCACCTGTGTGTCAGTCAGTGCATATGGAACCGTGCATATGTAAGGATCAGTGGAAATGTAGTGGAAATGTAATAACTGATGAGATTTTCAGAGGTTACTGACAGCTGGCTATGACCCTAAGCACAAGTATAATCTTCTAAAATTCCTCTATAATATCCTCTATAATATCCTCTGTGTTGTCTATTTGATTTTTCGAGGTTGCAGGATAAAACATTGTTTCACTCTATTTTCTTCCCCAAGGCTACATCTAAGAATTGAGTGTGCAAGGACAATGCCATCTCTATCCATATTACATGGACATCTTCCTGGAAGGGACAGGTATCTGTATTTGAAGTATATTATGACCTTGACTGTATTTAATGTTAAAGCCCACTTGCAGTCCATGCACACATTACCTTGAGAATGCGTCATCAAGCCCATCCTCCATATCCTGTTGAGACATTACAATATGAGTCAGTACAGCCATAAATTACTGTAAACTGTAACCATACTTAAGGGTTACATCAGTGTTCTCAGTGCCCTGTACATCTCCACTATGTCAGCCATTTGTCATATCCCATTTGAGCCAATTGACAAGCAAATGGATTATTGAGCCATGCCATTATATATTGCAGATGGGATATTTTTGATGAATACATCCTTTTCCACTGTTACATCAGTACTCATATCAGTATACATATGTCCATTATTATATGATGTGGGCAGTATTTTGAAATCGTACAGGGTGTCTGGAAAGTCTGGAAACATACTAGTAGGTAATACGAAATACTCTTGCTGTTGAAAGATAGCCCGCTGATATGAATAAATCTAATGAATTGCAACGAATGAATTTCCCGCAGTCTAAAGTTACACAGGGATCTTTATTAGATTTTATCGAATTTAGAGCAAAGGTGAAAAGACTATCAACTCTACAACTGAGTCAATAGCCAGAGGAAAGTGTTTTTCTAATCAAGTTGAGCTGGACTAGCTGATGAGATCAGCCTTAATCAGACCATGAGTCCTCCTCATGAGAGGGAAAATCCATCAGTGAAGGTATTTATAAAAGCCCAGAGGTGAAATGAGTCTATAGGAATACCATTCTGAAGGATATGGTGTCACCTAGTGTTGAAAGACTGTGAGTGAAAGGAGCAGAGTTATGTGCCTATGCAACGACACACTTTCAATAAAATGACAATTGAAAGTAATAGTGTGTATAATTGTAAAGGAAACACTTTGTTAATCTTAACAGAGCTTTCAGCTGAACAAAAATACACAATGACAACAGGCGTCTTTTATTGCCATCACTTATGCTGGATGGCATTTGTAACTACTGCAATTTCATCTCAGGAGAAGGGAAAATCTTAGAATCAATAATTGGGTATGCACTGTTATTATGTTACTGTAATACATGTGTGATGGATTTTTAAAATTTTTGTTGAGTTTATTATTTAGTTTACTTTAGTTTGATCCATTGCCTTGGCTGAAACTTTGAACTGAACATTACCTTGTTGCTTCCAATTTCCACGATCTTTCCAAAATGCAGAGACTTACATTTGTTTTCATCTGTGAAGAATATCTGTCATGTCAGTGCTGTTGTGCTGACTTGCTTCAACACTGCTCCAGGTAATGAAAGTCAAATGACAGAAAGAAATGGTCTCAAACTGCTAGCGTTTCCATTTTTGTCAAGGGAATGTGCTTCAAGAGCCATACTCTTCTAACACCAGGACCTTTTGACAAATTTCTGCAAATCCAGAGTGACGACTCATGACATTATTTAAATGCAGTTGTATTCCACATTTTTATTGCTTTGTATTTAGTAAACACTGGGAGACAAACACAGCCCAGTAATCAATAATGGACCTGGAAATGGCAAACAGAAGGACGCTGCACAAGAAGCTATATCAATAATTGCCACACATCATAACTAACCTGTCACTAGACCACAAAAAGGCCAGAACCATAATTCAGATTGTGGTAGAAACCCAAATAGGACAATCAGAAGCTTTGAGACAGAGGGTGTGACCTACCCAGGAGTCATGTTTGATTGGCCGCCTTCGAGTGGGGTTGCTGCGGGGTGAGGGAGAGCTGAGCGAGGCAGAGAAGAGGGGCCTCCGGAGCTTCTCCTCCATCCCGTTAGGTTTGTGTGTCTCTGGATCTGAGAGAGATGGCGGATGTGGGTGCGAAGAGTGACGAGAGAAGAGGGTAAAATGTTTGAGGGAGAGAGGCAAACTCAGAGAGGGGAGAGGGTGAAGAGAGACCCAGACACAGAGCCAGACATGAAGAAGAGGAAAAGCAAAGCACAGACAGACACAAGGTTAGGAAGGTTGAGTTTGTGCGTGGGAGCAACAGAAGACAGAGGGGAGGAGCGGCATGTCATCTCTCCATCCCTTTGACTCTTGCAGAAGTGAGACATCAACTCAAGCCTGTGGCATTCACAGTTTTGTCTGGAGCAGACAGAATTTAAATCATCCCCCAGAAAACTTTCATGTTTCTCTCTACGCCGATTTACTCCCGAGGTCCTTGAAGCTTTCATATCAGATTTTCTCTCTCTGTCCTCAGGCTGCTACCACTGGGAGCAGAGCAACTTTAATTGGACAAAGCCGAGAAAGCCAGGTCTTAAATAATGACAAACTGATCCTCAGTGAATGACTGATTGGTTGATTAAGTCTCATTGTGCACACAGTTTGACCCCCTGAGGAATGGAAAACTTTCTGACCTTTACTGTAAATGTCGAGGTCATCGATAGTTTGCATAATCCACAGCTCCCTTGCATGACTGATGAGTGGCGTATAATTAGGTAATTCGCGCTCAGCGTGTGAGGACAGGTTGACGTCAGTGGGATTTGTGCACAGTGTCCACCTACAAGGTTACATGTCTGTTCTCATGCACTCCAACTAAAAGGTAAAGTCTTGATGCAAGTACTTCAGCGCTGTCAGTAGAATCTCTAAGGGTTGGGAAGATTACAAAATTAGGGTCTGTATTATTCTATTTTAATAATGTTCCCTCCAAAAGGTAAATTGACAGTTCATCCAGATGTGCACCTTCTAATTTGAACAGTTACTGTCATCAGTACTTCAGGGTAGGGAAACTCAATCAATTTCTGTGCATAATTTCACATCCAAAAGCCAAGAAAGTAAACTGTGCAAGGTCACAATTGATGCAATAAGTTTTTTTTTGTTTGTTTTTTTTACTGCAAGTCTTGGTAATCTGATTGGTGTCTTATTACAGTGACTGCCACATATTACAGTTGCCAATTTCCTTATAATCGAATCACTGTAATCTTGTAAATCAGGAGCAATCTGGTCCTGCCCAGCTCTTTACACTCAAAGTACTTAGAAGTCTTAGAGGATAATAAAACCTCAGTATTTTCAAGCACATTCAAATTATAGCATAAACCTTTGTATCAACAAAGACATGTAGTTAATATTAAATATTGAATGACCTCCGAGTCCATTTAACTGTGTGCTCTCATTCCTTGCACTTCCTTACTGTATCTTAAAAAAAACAGGGTTTGAATTTCTCAGTTCACTTTTAGAGGAAAAGTAAAAGATCACAAACATAATTGTAGTAATTATTATGTGTTTGCTATGGAATCCAAATACGACCTTTTTCCCAGCAGCCATTTGGACATGACAGGTGTTCCTAACATTAATTGAGGTTCAGAGTAGGGCTGTCACAATTTCAGATTTTCACTACATGATTAGCATGGCTGAAAGAATTCATGATAAGGATATCATCACAATATCTATAGAAAATTGAACTGATGATATATAATCATGGAACAGCCTCTTCCTCGAGGTCACTTCCTGTTTTCAAGTCCCAGTTAAAAACCAGTACCTTTTCTTGCTGGCTTTTCTGTCTTAGATATATTTTCTATTTGATCATTGTATTCAGTATTAATGACTTTTATTAATCTGCTGCGATGGCATAATTTGAATTTGATTTGATCACTGATTTTGTTTTTAATGTCAGTTTTTATGGCTAAACTTAACATGTTTTTATTTCAGTCCAAGGTCTTCATTTTTCATTTAATGTTGTGCAACTTGTTTTCATTTTAATGTACTAACTTGTTTTAATATTTGGCAAATATTCTATCTAACACTGTGCAGCACTTTGGGCTATGCTTTGTTATATTTAAATGTGCTATAAACTGACTTATGACTTAATAATAATGCTACCAGCCAAGTTCCTCTTTTACTTTTGTCTATTGTGTGTTTTGTCTCTTTTTTTGGCAAATTAATTATTTATTCTGTATTCAGATCCCTTCCTGAAAGTGGCTGCTCATCTCCCTGGGGTCCCAACACAAAAAGACGAAAACAGGCCAAATCAGCCAAAGATCAGTAAACAAGTAAAATAACTTTATATATGATACAAAAATAGCAAAACTACAGCATATACAAAAACAAAAAATATTTAACAACAAAAAGCAAAACATTACAACAAAATTAAGTCAAAAATTCGGAGATAGAAAAACCCCAATAATATCGATAAGACGTTTTTCTTTTAGTAAAGTTTTAAAAGAAAATCTATTTTTACTCTTTCTGATATTAATTACATTCACAATGTGTGTAGGGAGGTGAAGAAAGAGTCTGTGACCAAGTCAGGTGTGAGGATTATTTACATGTAATTATCATATACTTATTATTAACATGATATAAATATTTCATTTTTTAAATACCACGGTTATCGTTAATGCTGATGTATCGCGACAGCCCTGCTTCAGAGCCGGGGCCCTGCTGTTGCTCCTGCTGGCTCGCTGGACGGCTCCGCTACACTGACATGCAACAGAGCCTTCATTAATGTCAGCAGTAACACCTGTGTTTACCTGCTACTTCATGTCAGAATGGCTGCTGTGACCAACATGAGACCAGTGAAACACACACGGCTCTACCTGCTGAAACACACTGGCTGTCTGCTGTCTCTGTCTGCCCGTCGCCTGCCGCACAGGAACAGCAGGTCCTGGCCTTCTTGCTTTTGTCTAGAACCAGAGAGAAGACATGTTTTGTTGTTGTTGTTGTTTTACACAACTTTACACAACAGACTAGGGCACATTAATATTTGGAAATTTCAAGATAAGACAGGTTAAATACAATATATGGACAAAAGTATTGGACGAGCCTCCACATTCCGCCTACAGGAGCTTTTCTGACCTCCCATTCTAAATCCATAGGTATTAATATGGAGTTGGTCCTTTGCAGCTAGAACAGCTTCCACTCCTCTAGGAACGCATTCTACAAGATGTTGGAGTGTGTCTGTGGGAGTTTATGCCCGTTCATCCAGAAGAGTATTTGTGAGGTCTCACAATCTCCGCTCTAATTTCTCCCAAAGGTGTTGGATGGGGTTGAGGTCGGGGCTCTGTGCGGGCCAGTCAAGTTCTTCCACACCAAACTCAGCCGGCCATGCCTTTATGGAGCTGCTTTGTGCACTGGGGCTCAGTCATGCTGGGACAGGAAAGGGCCTTCCCCAAACTGGTCCCACAAAGCTGGAAGCAGAGAATTGTCCAAAATGTCTCGGTGAGATGAAGCGTTAAGATTTCCCTTCAGCGGAACTGAAGGGAAATCTTCGAGGCCGAGCCCACTTTTACACACTATGTGCCTCAGCGCTGGGCGACCCCGCTCTGCAACTTTACGTGGTGCTGCCCCCTGGTGGCTGAGTTGCTGTGGTTCCTAAACACTTCCACTTTGCAATAATCCCACTTACAGTTGATGGTGGAATATCTAGGAGGGAAGAAATTTCACCAACTGACTTGTTGCAGCGGTGGCATCCTATTACATTGCTATTACAGCAGCACGCTTGAATTCAGTGAGCTCTTTAGAACGAGCCATTCTTTCACAAATGTTTGTA
>OMLB01062953.1:16917-50160 GCA_900302555.1 Myripristis jacobus | reverse complement strand
ATTGGCCTAAGACTTTGGACCTCACTGTATACAAAAATAAGTGTTTGATGAGATCGAATCAATCATAAACCAGGTTCACTTTACATTTAAAAAACTGTGTTTTTTTACCTATGTAGTATGAAAACGGTTTCCCCTTTTCAAAATGAAAGGTCACATTCAGAGCCCTGTGCACATTGCTGACATATGATCATGAAACAAGCTGACCGCATCCTGTTGTTTGCTGCTGGCCTGCGACAGCTGCCATACCCAGCACAGCCAGCTCTACACTAAACCCTAACAATACAAAGTGGAGGCCTAACTTTGAATCTTACCAATCACAAAAGCCGCATATCAAACATTCGACTGACACAGTGTGCATCTGCTGAAATCAAAACCACACAGGGCTCACAGTGCTCTCAAAATGATGCAGCCCCCTCTCTTTCTGCATGTTGTGATTTTGCAGCATATAAATTCAACACGGGTTAAGATGATTTTTTTTTTCAACCCACACAAAATAACTCATAATTCCACAGCTATATATTTTTGTTTTTCAAATTTACTGGAAATGCAATCCAAGAACCTCTTTTTTAGCGCTGAGCCTAATGAGTAAATACATAAAAACATAGACTTGCCATAAAAATAGAGTCATGTTGGATACAGTGGTGTCACTGTGCAGCTGTAACTGTATTGCCACTTCTGGAATTTTTTCCCCATGCATCATTTGCTCAAGCTGGGTAAAGCTGGATGTATGCGATCAAGGGGAGCAGCTATGTCCAAGCCACTCCTCAAGCTGATTTTCAATGGGATTCAAGTCTGGACATTGACATTTTTGCTCTGAGGGCATTCCAGAGTTGATTTTGGTGCATGTTTGGCGTCACCTGTCCTGTCTGAAAAGAAACTGAGACCCCAATCAGAGGTTTTTGCCTCTCTCAGGCCGGTTCTCGCTAAGCATTTACTTGCATTAGGCTACATTCATTTTTTATCTCACAACATGCAAAACCCCAAGGTGATACTTGGAGGTGGCGCCCAAACAAGAGTTTAATTTTCATTTCTTCAGACTCTTTTGTGAGTCTGCCACACCTGCTCAGACTTGACTGTTGTCCCCTCAGCAAGATCTTCTGTCACAGCCAAGCGGCTCTGCAGGTCTGGCAATCTGGACCGTGGCCTCCTGACCAAGGGTCCTGTTGCTCAGTTTTGTCGCATTTACGCATCTAGGAGGCGTCTGGGTGGTTCCACATTTTGCCTATTTCCTCATGAATGGAGTCAACCCTTCCACATACAGTATCCTTTCTAAATATTCTGTCTCTGAATTCTTTAGGTGGTTCCTTGCACTTAATGGTTGTTTTTTTCCCCAGATATGCATTATCATCATTTGAATATGTATTTGTTTCATTCTAATATTGTCCAGTCAGTTAAATTGTTCCTGGGGGCAAGGGGGACAGAAGCATCGTTACATGACTGTGTGCAAGAGAGAAAAATTAAATCAGACATGAATGCAATTAAGAAGCCATTCCATGAATACAAAGGAGGAATGAATGTTTATTGGTTTGCACAGTGTAGTCTCATTTAATCTGCTACTGGTTTACAGCCACACAGATAAAGGGTTTCAGATAATCAGTGCATAAAGGAATATAACTTACCTAAGTAACCAAGGGATGAGCTTAGAGTGGAATGTACCGTAGCTTACACGATCGCTGATTAAAGGGTGATGCAACGTAAAAGCAAAAAGTACCATATAAAAAAGTTTTCTCTAATAGCTTCCCATCTTTTGATACTAATACAAAACTGACTCTACATTCACCTAAGACTGCAACAGTTCTACTAATCTAATCTGTTTTGACTTCATTGTAACTTTCGTATTCAGTGCTTTGGAAACACTTGTAGTTTTCTTCTGAATAACAGTTAGTGTTTTTTTTTTTTTTTCATGTGCTACTCACTCCAACAAGTGTTAATTTCTACATACGTAGCACACCTCAGTCCCTGTGTCCCCTGGGCTTGTCTTTTTCGCTCACAGCTCTAAAACAGACACTTGGGGGCAGCACTGCGCACTGAGGGGAATTCCAGAAAGCGGGATTACAGACTAAACCGAGTTTGTTAACTCAGAGTTAAGGGAAACCTGGGATTTTTGGTCCCAAGGAGGAAGATTAGATTAACTCTAGGCCAGTTAACCATGGTAACATATGCTCTGAAACTAACCTGCTCGGTAGCAGGTTTACTTGAGCTAACCTGACGTTTTTGGTCAGAAAACTTGTCAGACTGCAGCATTTTTACTTGGGAACCAGCTGTCAAGGACATGGCATGCATTTGGCAATCCCATCCACATCTATGTCCATATTATTATTCACAGTAACAGGTTTCGTAATTGGAAATTGGTCTGGCTTTCTGGCTTTGGCGATAAAGTGACAACTCTGGTTTCTCTAAATGGTGTTTCCAAGAGAAAATAATTTTAGATTTGCGTCAGTGTTAAAATAGATAACCTAATATTTTATTGATATCGCCTGTTGTTCCTTCATCTTGCATCTTAAAATAGTCTGCATTTTATTCTTATGATTCACATTTCCCTGTCTGTCTGCTTATGGAGAAAAAGGAGAGGTGAGACAGTCCTCTGATTCACAGAGAGTCAACAGCACAAGTTGGGCTAATCCTCTGCACCACACTGTGTTTAGCAGTAAGGTCCCTCCCCCACCTTCCGTCGCACCTCTGCCACAGTTACCGACAGATTTTCACACATCTATCCAGCCCTTTAGTGTGTTTTGACATTTCGAACTGCCGCCAAGTTTTTTTGTTTGTTTTTGCCAGTCTGATTTAAACTGAAAAGAGTATGTAATATATCAATGGGTTAATCAAATGTGTGTTTTTTTTGCAGCTGCTGCCATGTTGTGTTTTTTCACATGTTCTGTATAGGTTTGCATCAAAATTTCCAATTCAAGGGGCATGCAATGACACTCTGGTTTCCTTTTTGCTAGTTGCCATGGTGAATCCTTTCATCTGTGCTCCTTAGATGATGTTTTTTTTACGTTCACCGTGAATGCACCTCAGGCAGGTTCAACCAAATTAGAGCTGGCTGAACCCACTGTAACCAGCTGTTCTGGAAACGCTAACCCTGAGTAAGTCACATCTGGTTTGCCCAACCCTGACTTCAGGGTTAGGGTTGGAGTTTGTTAATTCCACTTTCTGGAATATCCCTCTGGTCATGGTTCTTTTTTCTGCCAATCAACTGCTCAAAGTGTTAAGTGTGATACTCTTTTGGAATAAGTTGAAATATTTTTAAAGTCCAGCGCTCCGTATGTGCTAAAACCCTGCCAAGCTGCCAGTGCTGCTGAATTTCAGTGCACACAACAGATCGAGTGCTGTAAAGAGAGGCTCCCAGTGGACACATTAGCTTAGTTTTGGCCTTGTGACATCACAGAAAACTCATCCCTGTGATATCACAAATCTGCTGCGTGTTTTCTCTTGACAACATGAAATACAAGATGACAAGTGTTACCTTTTCTGTCTATGTAAAAGACCACACATAAATACTCAACTACATTTGCGTCAACTCTCATTCACACTATCAAAATCATTATTTGTGACTGACAGATTTACCTGCCTTTTACCCTTATACAAAGACTCCTATTACAAAGAAGTACAACAAAGCACAAGCCACGCATTAAGTCAACAATATCAGGTCTGATATGACATCAAAAATTAGCAGCTTTAACTACCTGATTAAACAGCCCTAATAGATACATGTTGTGAGAGCTTCAGAGGAAAAAAAAGGAATATTGCAGGTAATTCATCATTTTGCTATGTCACACTAACTTAGGGTGGAGCCTCCACCTGCTATAATGAATGTTCATCACAACCTTGCACAATCATTCCCACAAGGCAGTGGTGCCACTGTGACATGTAACTTCACCAAAGCCCTTGAAAATGAAGACATATTTCATACCACTAAATCAATGTCCAACCAAGTGGGCAGATTTTGCAGATCTTGAAGCTGCACTATATGCACCATCAAAACAATATATAATCCTCCTTCATAAGACAAAACATCATGTCACTGCCAAATTTCACTCTATGCAGATGACACACATTTCTCACCTGCTGAATTGTGGAAACAAATTGTGGTGTCTTTTCCTTCACAACAGCTGACCCGGTTATTTGCAACTGTGATCACAGTTAGTTGCTACCCTACACTTTTAGCTACATTCTCTCACTCACACAGCTTAAGGTACTGTTGATACTAGTAAGGCTATGGTTTATGTATTTAACTAAGAATGCCCTTCGAGTGTAGTGCTGCCACCGCCTACTCATACGTCTCCATCCTCGATGCGAGCCAGCTGCCTCTCCAGCAGCTCAATTCTCTGGCTCTGAGCAAGTACAACCGCACGTAAGGCCTTCATTTCCGCCAGCAGCTCGTTCAACACATCGTCCTGAAAAAAGAGAGGAAAGAAGAGAGGGATAAGGAAATAAATTTGGCCATGAAAAACATCACTGAGAACAATAATACACCTATATTTGAGGCAGGCAATCCTAACCTTGGTGTAACTTTGAAGCTATATTAACTGTAATTGCAAAATCTAGGACTGTTTAGACAGCTGGCAAAAACGTGTAACAAGCACATAACCATGGCTATCAGAGACTATGAGAACCAAATGACGTTAAATTATGTTTACATTCCACATTTCTCCCCCACCAAATTGTGTTTTTCCATCGTTTTTCTATCCACTTAACTTACACAATATGATTTTTTGACCTATGTAATATGGTAATAAATCACCAATAAATCACCATGTTTTGGATTGGACTTTGACTTATGTTCATGATGTCATTATAATGACAGACCGCTGGGGCAGACCAAGGAAGCAAGCACTGCGTTTCAGTTGGGGTGTAAGATTGTGACAATAGTTAACCTGAGGGTGAAACAAGCTGTCTGGGGTGTCCGCTAATCTAAATGCTGTCAGGCGCTTTTTTAGCAGGTAGTCATGGGTAAATAAAACCATGGCTCACCTCTCTCTTTGGCCTCTCCGATGTTCCGTCCATCTCTCTGGCCACTCCTGGCTGTGACACGACTTCTTCTGTCTCCCTGGCGGCTGAGGTGGATGTGGGAGTGGCTGTGTTGCCTGCTGAGGGTGGGGCAGCTCCTGTACCAGAGTCTTGCGAGACAAGCTTGGGCTTGCTCCGGAGGGTATCTCTTTGCCTGGATGGGGGAGCAGTGTACCCACCGCTCAGGGAGACCAACAGGGGTGGTGCGTCTTGCCCAGCGATCCAATCCTCTGCCAGGAGAGAGGGCTCCAAGCCAGCTGTGTCAGGGTACAGGTCTCCCTGGAACAGGTCTGACTGAAGTTGTAAGACAGAAATGGAGAAAACAGAGAAGGGGATTTTACAATACTGTTATTAACAGAAATCGTGTGCATATAGTAGGCATTTTCATAATCCATATGACATGATAAAAACATTATTAACCCCTTTCATGCATGGTGCCTTGCCCAGACATCAAGTAGCCTATTACAGCTGCACTCAGATTCTGTTTCTGTTTCTGGGCAATGTTGGGTTCAAACCATTTGGATGGCAGCAAGGTGGTTTTCAAAAACATGTAGCAGGTGATAGTGTGATACCACACTGTAGACTTATCGTGTGAAGAAGCGAAACCACTAAGTCTGCTGGGAAATCTTGAGTTCAACGTCTGAGCGGGGCTTTATTTGCAAGTTTTCAAGGCTGTGCATGGCTTACCTTTCGTGGTACAGTCATAGAGATGGGTTCGATTTTCCTTTCGTGCAGCTTGTAGAACCTGCAAAACAGCAAGAGATAAACCATCTGATGTGGCATAAATATGCAAGGGTGTGAGGGAATAGAAGTGAGGACAAAAAAAGAACAAAAGACCAAGGAAATAAACCTCATGACTGAACCGGTTTACCTGGCAATTTCACACTTGTTGACGTCAACACCTCTTTTACTAAGAAAGCCGGCACCTCTCTGTGGCTCCTTGCTGCTGTACAAGCTGAGGAAGTGAACATACGGCGATTCATCCGTCACTTCAAAATAGCGGATGGTGCAGTCCCCCTGGAAGACAACACAAAAGATTAGTGGACTTCACCAAACTGGGTGATGTATTAACTTAAGTAAATGGATTGCATTTCTTAAGTATTTTAAAGCTACGTAAATCAGTGTTCTGAATCCTCTGAATCCTCGGGCAATACCTTTCCACAGAGGTAGACCATGTTTGTGTCCGGGTCATAGAAAGGCAGCAGAACGCCGTTGCTCGTATCCATCTCTTGCACTGCCATTGGCTCAGAGAGATCTTTCTGTAAGGCAAAAAAAGGCACAACCATTGATTTGACAGCCTCAAGGTGATGGCCTCTCCCTTGTGTAGTTGCATGACATTGCTTAGTAGATCAGGTAAGACTTACCGTATCCCACAAGGCCAGCTGTCTCTCACTCATGCGGCTGAAGCCTGTGGTGAGGATCTTCCCATCAGCGAGGAACACGGCTCTCATCGGCCTGCTGCCATCATGGACTTTCTCTCTCACCTAGGAGTCATGTCAGCAATAAGAGACAATTATAGTGTGCAAATGTGAGAATAACAAAAGCCTGAACTGTGCATTTAGCAATATTTTTTCTCTCCTTTTCCAGTGCGGTGTCATTATCAAAAGTGAAACCCAGCTTAGTGTTAGTAGAAGCTCGTCAACTTTGAGCATCTTCACTAATACTACAACAAGTTTCAGTTTTCCAATGACAGTCACAGATAGAGAAAACAGCCCCAAGCTTTTAGCACCACTATTTATTTAGACAGCAAAGGGTTTGAAAGGTGTTATTATGAGTCAGTTGTTTAAAATGCATAACATCATTACAAGGCAATTGAGTGCCAGCAGTGAAAGGTTGGGCGTGGATGGGTTGGGTAATGATATTTAATAATCTAATGATTGCTGAAATTGGTGTAATGTGTGGACGCATGATAATTAAGTATGCTTAAGTAGTTGTGTGGGTCACTTTTCATTGCAAATAAACTATTTTATTTAGAATTATGTGCTATTTCCTAAATATTTGCATGCCTTTTTTATTGGTAAGACTTTAATAATAAAGCTGTGATGTATAATTGTGATGTATGAAACATTTTGTCCAAGTTATTTATTCGGCGCACTGACTATTTCGCTGAGCTGGTAGTCCATTAAGCACAATTCATCATTCCGGTGAACAAATAACATGCCATATTTTGTTGATTTTGATGAACTGCCAGCATTTATTTGTTTAATTAGTCTGATGTTTGGATGGAAGAAAAAAAGATATATTTTGTTAACTCCAGCCTGTGATATGGTGGATTACTTAAACAAGTTTAACTTTGGATAAAAAAACAAAAACAGGGCCTCACTTACTGACAGTGCTTGTGATGAGATGTCACTGTTTGGAAGAATAACTGACCATGATATCGAGGGTAAAGTGGCCATACAGTTAAAAATAAGTAGACTTAAGGGATGTGGATGAGGAATGTGTAAGGATTTGTATCCCTTAACTTAAAGTTCTCCAACGCCACATCTCAGAAAAGGGGTCGGAGCAGTTTTACTGGCTATACATTTCATTATATGTCCATGTTTTTATTATCTATTTGCACACTGTATATGTAACTACAACACATGCATTATATGTGGTGCACATGTCACTGCTTAAAACCTTTTTTCCCTACAGGGCAGCCACTGCACGTGACAGACGCATGCAATTTAAATAGGTAGAGGTCAACAAGCACCTGTGAAAACCCTGCAGTGCCACAGATATCAGTACATCTGTGAGCAGGCCTTTGTGGCACATATACCAGTAAGAACTTGAACTAGATGGTACACTACAGGCAAAACACCAACAGTGAAGTGGGAGGCTTAGTTTTTTATTAATTTATATTCAACTGGCAAACATGGTCTCACCTTGAGGACGGTGCCCCTTCGTGGGTCAATGATGCGCAGGGCCTTGTCCTTGCAGACGGTACAGATGGCACTGCCGTCCTTGTTCCAGCTGACGCTATAGATCAGATCTGGGTGAGCTTCGTTTAGCTGGTACACAAGCTCCCCTGTGCCGACGTCCCACACACACAACACATTATCACAGCCTGGAAGAGAGAGAGAGAGAGGAACACAAGATTCAGTACTCACAGATGTAAACAAATCTAACAAATTCAGCATGAAACATAAAAAATTCAAAACCTGAATGTTTAGGCCACTCTGGGGGCATCAAAAAATGTGAAATATCAAGTAAGACAAGTAGTGCTTGCCTGGTTTGGAGTGCTTTGACCTGGCTGAGGACCTGTCTTTAGCATGACAATACATAATGAACCTATGACTCTGAGACCTGCACTCAGTGTCCACTTTATCAGGTCCACCTGTCCAATCTAATGCAGTTCAATTCAACAGCTCTGCCATAAATTCTACCTTTTAACAGAGTTTATGATGTCCAGCTTTTGTTGACATTGTGGAGAATGTGTAAATTTAATTCTATCTTTATTATTGAGGTTGTAGTTTGCAGATGTCTTGTACTGGACTACATTATATTGAGAGGTGTTTCTAATTTTTTGTCCTCCCTATGTATATACAATTAGGGGGACAAAATAGTAGAAACACCTCTCAATAAAATGCAGTCCAGTACAACAGCAGCACGAACTATGAGCTCAATGCCAAACATAGAAGTGAATGAACACCTGTATTACTGTGACTATAAGAAAACCTGAGTATTATAGGCATCAAAAAGTAAACTATGACAAAACAGTTGTATTACATGGTCCCAGTGCCCAAAACCATGCAATGTCAAAAGATCATACAGAGACCTCAAACTGAAAAATGAAGAAGTTAGACTGTGTGCTTGTTACTTTACATTTGTGTGCTTATTTTATACAGTACGCTTGTGTGGGATATTTTTAAATGAGTTCACAAAATCCAATTGCTGTACAGCGAAGTGTAATTATTTCTCAGGTTAACTACATTCTCTTTTAAACTTGCATTGCATACTCTGAATTGCTAAGGAGGGAAATCCAATTCCTTACTTGTATAATGCAGGAGGAATCGAACTGGCTGTCACAGAACACCAGCTGAGTAAGCTAAGAGCCGTTCTTCAACTCTCACTATTAACAAATGGGCGGGTATGCAACACTTTGCTCTGGCTGCCTAATGGCTGGCTGATGTCAAATAATTAGTACATTTGACAACAGTAAAAAAAAAAAAAAAAAGGAAGTTCAAAGCAGGAACTTGTTCTTACTCTAACAAATTTTTGAAAAGCTATTGTCTGAGTAGTTTATTTTGCCATTCTGTTGCAAAGCTAAAAGGAAGTTGGAAATCTGTGGCATGGCACATTTCACTTTAATTGTTAAACTGAAACATGCAGATCAACTTTTAGGGTATATTGATATGCTCTGGCAGGTCCCTGGTATGACCTCTTCAGTTTAAATGGATCTCAGCTTCTTGTGTATCAATCAATATGATCTTTTTTATGTACAGTGGACTTTATTAGTAACTTATGAAATGTCAGTGTACATCATAAATAGTATTTTAGTGCCCGTCTGACTTACAATGTCCTGTATAGATGTCAGCAGAAACCTTTTTATAAAATGTGCCACACTGCAAGGCGGTATAAAACTGGTTTCAGACCAGTACACTCCCTCCAACTTGCAATATTTTGATATTTCATTCATTAGCCAAGCAGAAAAAACATAATGCTTCAGTCGCAAGACACTGCAAAGCATTTAAAAAAATGCAATATCTTAGCAGGTGACATCCGAAGTGGAAACTGAAAAACCAAAATATGCAGTATCTTTGAGTAGTAAATGTTGAACAGTTATTTTTACCACAATTTTCCTTGAAGAGTGAAACCGGTCAAATCATGAAACTGAATTATTCTCAAAACAAATTAGTCAGACAACTGTAAACACTTGTAGGTGTTTTCTGCTAAAGGAATTCAGCTCTTAAACTCCTCAGCGGACTGACAGCAGGTGATTACAGATGAGGTTACCTGCAGTTAGGAGGATGTTGAAAGCTGTTGGGTGCCAGGCCAGGATCCCCACTCTTTTACTGTGGCCTTCAAGGGTCACTACAGCCTCGGTCATGGGACTGGTCAGGCCTCCGTCCGGGATCTGCCACACCTAAAAACAACACGACACCAGAAACAGTGAGCCGACAAGCACTCTAAGTGCAGCAGGCTGATCGACATCACAAACCCAGCTGAATACTTATTAAAGACTATTTGAGTGCCACTTTAACTTCTTAAACACTATTGATTAAGATGTTTTTGCATGGGAATATAACAGAGGTTTTGTGGGCACTATAGCTATTTTAAGTCCAATATTGATTTTTCCTGCTGAGCACTCAGTAAGAGCTGCATGCATTTGTTAGCCAGCAGCAGCAAGCAATACTTTGCAGATATTCAATATTTGATGCAAATTAAAGGCCAGCATCAGCCGAGCGCAGTAAAAGGCCTTCTAACGGTTGCCTACCTTCACTGTACAGTCCTCTGAGGCACTTGCAATGATGTTGTCATCATGGGGACACCACTGGATGTCCAGCACCGGAGCTGCATGGCCGCACACCGTGGGAGAGGACTGATCGATTCTGCCGCTCTGTGGGAGACAAAAGTACAAGCCGTAACGCTGTGACATTTGCTCAAATGAGGTTTTTTTTTTAAATTTTAAACTCAGTTTGCCTTCTACATGCTTCTTGTCATGGACTGTGAAAACTGCTGCATGTGCATTAGGCATGAAGTAAGCCAAATTATTAGGGCTGGACCCAAATTTGTGGATATTTGCTCATTAGGAAGGCATGGAGTTTTCAAGTTTCAAGACAGTGCTGTGTTTGTTTAGTGTCAGATAGGCTTACTCAAAAAATACAACACAAGACAAGATTTTTTCACCCGTGCTCGGAGTGAACATGGCCACAGTAGGATACAAAAATGAGCGAGCTAGGACAGAGATGTAGTGAGCCAGTGTACGAGACATAAGACAGAGGGAGGATGAGAGCTGCGTGGTTGAGCGAAGCAGACAGTGAGTTGCAGCTGAATGGACAAAGGGCGGAAATATGCAAAAGAAACATTCTGCAAAAGTTTTGAATCACCACAACCATGATAAGTTGTTCATCACACAGCCATAATTGTGGGCAAAAATGTACGCCTCATGGGGCCAGTGCTCTCTGAGATTAGCTGCAGACAGCCCTCCCCTACCCCCGGCTGAACCTTTGAATCTTTGCTGTTGATTGTCACTGAAGCGCCGCTGACCAAAAAAATGGTATTTGGGACAGCCGTGTAAATAACAGAGCACAATAGTCACATGATACAGCAAACCCCACCCAGCTAAGGAAGCACATCACCACAGTAATTTCACAGTCAACAGAATATGGAGTTTGAGGGTTTGAACTGATCCAACCAGCTACTAGATGGATCCTAACAAAAAAGCAAAGGTACAAGACTGTGTACTTATTGAGTTGCACAGGGATTTATTTACACATGTCCTACAACCTTAATGTTTTGCACCTCTGGTCTTTGGGTGTGTGATATTATCTGTTGATCTTTGACTTTATTGCACATACAGTGTCACATTATATTGTTCTAGTGTGACAGTTTTATATTTTCTTTATGTTTGACCATATTAATGTGCTTGCCAGAAACTGCTAGTTGCCAGTCTAGCATGCAACTTGGGAATGGTAAACATCTCCATTTTTGGGATTATAGCTAGTGTAGTGCTTAAACAGGAACTAAGGAATAAGAAATTTTTCTTAATCACTCGGACTTGCATTGTTTGCAGAAAAACAAACCATCATTCTATGAGATAATGGCAAGTTATCCTTACACGGTTAATATGTAATGTTTGAATATAAATTCCCTATAGTGAGTGGGCTGCTGCACTCTGTTGCTGACTCCATTAAGTCTCATAAGATCATTAAAACTCTGGGAGATAGAGGCACATTACGATATTGATCCACTGCTGTTGTGTGCTGAGTGTGATGGGGAGCGATGTGCAGCAATGTCAAACCTTGCTGAGCGGCACGACCAGGAAGGCCCCTCCTCCACCTGCTTCAACAATAACAGCGATGAATTTGGGATTCACAGCACAGAGGGAACTGTCCCATGTGACGCGGGACACTCTGACATCGTCGATGCAGTGCTCCGCTTTCCAGGCCTGGGCGAACACGTGGCGGAACTTGCTCTGTCGGACCACTCCTCTTCGGAAAGACATTTTTCTGCCTGGGCAAGAAAAACAGGACATCTGAATTCCATAACAAACGCAAGCAAGAAAGCATTTGGGGCAGTTTTTATAAGAAACAGCTTTTGAATGAGCTATTTAACTGTGTGGGCCAAGTTACAAAAGTGGCTCATTCAATCACTAATGGCCATAAAATACTACAGTATGAATCCACCAATATAACAAGCTAAATCTTGTTGTTTCTCATCAGGTGGTTGACTGCATGTATGCATCCACATGATTAACATGACTACCCACACAGACTTTGCTCTGTGCATCACCCCTGCATTTTGCAAATGTTAATGACTAACAAATTCTTATTCAAAACGACAGGCAAATTCCCCCATAGTGGGAGGCTGCTCTGAAGTACAGTCAGGCCTCAGTGGACAAAAGGGCATGATCCGCCTGAAACCAAAACATGGACGGGAAGGGGGTTGGGCACACAGAGTTGACCACTGAGGCAAGGGAGGGAGTGTAATTCTATCCACCGGGTTGCCTCCTAATGCTTTACAGTTGTCAAAGCAAATTACATCGGAGCAGGTACAGAGCAGAGTCTACCTTTTACCACAGTGTGAGAGTGAAACCTCATATCACATCCAAATCTACCTGCTTTGGTGAATTACAGCTGGAATAGCCCTAATTACAAAAACACTAGAACACCTTTATCAGGGAAGTGCATCACAATGCAGTTTCCACATGCATATTATAACACCAACATCTTATTATGAAAATCCTGTGTCTAGTTTGCACTGTTTTCAACGAGGCATCACCAGCAACACAGCGGCCTAGTACAGAAAATGGGGAAGAGGTTTAAGTGCATCTACCTAATACGACAATGGGGCATTTTGATAATTTTTTTTTTTTTAAAGCAATGGATTTAACACAAACATGAATTTCCAAGTGCAATACCTGAGTTGTGAGCAACCTCCCTCCTAATTGGAGAACAAACGCCAAGGACTCGGGCGTGACAGGAGGCCAATACAATAATCCGCCGCTACCAGCAGTAACTTAATCCTTTCCTGTGTCCGGGGAAGCGGCCACAGTCCACCTAACACGATGAATGGAGGAAAATAAATAATAATCAGATAATACTAAACTGTCGCACGCGTTGGATCGGCGCACCGAGCTGCGAGATATAAATAAAAAAAATGAGGAAATGAGAGATAGATTCATCCGAGGTGCTACAATTCAGTTGCTGCCCCGCGGGGCTGTCAGGAGCTGGGATGCGTATCCGCGGTGGAAAAGCCCGACCCGGAGGCGCATGTCCCGGCGGCGAGGAGCTAAATGTACCGGGGGCGCGGCGGGGAGCGTGAACGCAGCTCGACCGATGGGTGCGCGGTGGGAAGAGGTGCTGACGGTGCCGCTCCCTCCGCGCCTGGCTGCAGATGGGATGTTTTCGATGGACACACTGGAATCCCAGACACTTCCGCCCCTGGCAGGATGTGTGAGAGAGGCAGGCAGCACCCAGCGCCCAGCGGCCGCATCGAGCTGCTCGGCCTCGGCCGCCCAACCGGAAACCACCTGCCTGCAACACCCGAGATTTACTACAGTTTACTGAGGAGAGCTCGACCTGAAATATATGATCCATACACGCCAGCCACCTAAATATTTTTTTCTTATAAAAGTTAAAGAGTGACAGAGGTGTGAATTGCCCTTTCTGTGAATTTGCCTCCTGAAAACCTGCTCCCACATCACCTCTTCTCCTGTAAATTTACATATAGACTGTGCAAAGATGTTAATAATTTCATAGTTAATGTTTTCTCATTGCTGTGCTAATAATAATAAAGGTGATGAATGCATTTTTTTTATTGATTCAGTTTAACTTCTTGCCAAAGTCCATATTCACAAACACAAATGTCATGTTTCTTCCTCACAAAACAAAAACAAAAAAAGCTCTCAAAACAATAAATGTATGCAATATTTTCAAAGTCTCTAAGAGATTTATTGTCATACACGTGTTTTTTATTCTCAACTTTTTTCTTGTTGGTAGGTTTGTGGGTTGTTGTTTTTTTTTTCCAGTATTTTTCTCTTGTGTACTATTTTATGTTTTCATGTCTTAATTCTCCATCTGTTTGTAAGCAATGTTATTATCATCTTTGCTCATGACTTGAAATAAGTCATGTTTCTGCATTGCCAGGACTGAACCACAGAAATTAGGCCACTTCGAATTAAATAATAAAAGCGTATAATTTGTGACTTTGACGCGAAATAATTTGAATATGGGTGTTAGCAGAATAATGTTTTTTTTTTTCCAAAGGAACTGTTGCATTTATTTGTAAATAATAAAGTTTATTCTTTATTTTCCATTTTGTGCTTTTAATTTGCACATTTTCGTCATTAAGGGTTTTATTTAGATATTTATACCGGAAGTTGTATGTGTTATTCTGGGTAACTTGACACACTGACAAATCTCCTTACGCTTTTGCTCCACGCCACACGGTCCTAGGGTCAATGCGTGACCTTGTAGCGCCACCTAGCGGTTAACACGAAACAAACGGGCCAAATCAAATTTTGCAAAGAGGGCTGAACCAAAAAAAAATAAAGGTACCTTCATTTTGCCTTGAGTGTTTTAACGGGAGTTCATCAGCGAAAGGCTTTATCAACCAAAAAACATGTCTCCTCACTTAGGGTATGTAAATCAAACTGGGCTGAGTAAAGATTAACTTTGTTCATCCTTGTGGAGCGCAAATGTATTGATGCAGTTATATTGTTCTTAAACATATTTATTTAACGGCTGCTTTTGTTAAATTCACGCAGATATATTTTATACCAATTAATTTAATCTTTTCCTCGTTTATTTTGTTGATTTATTGCATTTGCAACATCTACCGGAGATCAGGCGATCGAATCCCGTTCGACCCAAGCTCATTGCGGTCTCTTATTATGACAACACTGCATCCATATTTTTTACACAAACCCACAGTCCTCTTGAGAATGAATAATAAAGTTGCTTCGAATAGAAACAAGCAATTAAAAGTGACGTTATTATCTGAAATCCTATTTACTTTTTACTTGCCAATCACGTTCCTCAGCTGTAACCATGAGGATATAAATATGATGCCCACCCGCGATAAAAATATATATTCATTATGTAATAGACCGTGGATGTTTGATAGAGACTCTCAGTTGTAGTTAGTGGTAGTAGTAGTGGTAACAACAGCTGCAGCAGACGTGGTGGTAAAACTATTTATTAACCTTTCAAATCCTTAAGTTGTACAAATATGAAGGGCATCGACTAAAATAACAGAAATGAGAATGAGGCCTATGTAAAATCCCGAGACAAACCAAGTAACTTGTGAGATGATTAAGAAGACAAAGAATATGACAAATATGAGTATTATGATATAATATAATATATTATATTTTGTTATATAATATTAATTCAGTTCTATTCTATTATTCTTCAACATTGTTTGAGAGTTCAGATAACCCTGTCTTGTGTAGGCCTTGATATTACAAGCTGTAGATTTTTTGATGTTGTAATGATTTGACGAAATAATGAGAAGAGGAAGAAGACAAAAAAAGAAGAATTCAAAACACAAATGTCTGAACATGTGTTATATTTTTCAACATAGTTCCAACAATGGCAAAGCAGCATAGATAATAATATATACAAAACATAAAATATGCAATATAATGCAATGTAAAACATTGCAACGTAAACAATAAAATGAACAAAAGAGAAATAAAAGCACTTTGTTTCTTAACATAGAGGCAACAATGATGATAATAATAACAATAACAGCAATAAAAATTACGTCTATTATAAATAACAATGTATACCTAAAAAAATGTTCAATAAAATACAATGAAATATATTGCAACATAAACAAATGTGCAAAACAAAAATAAAGGTGCAAACTCCAAACACAACCCCTACCACCCTCCCCACCCTACACACACACACACACACACACACACACACACACACACACACACACACACACACACACACAAACACACACACTCTAAAACAACAAAATGGCACAGGGGCCTCAATGTAAAGATTGCCCTCCAAGGGGAAAAGTAGAGCTAAGCCATTTAAAAATAAATAAATAAAAATAAAATACAAACAAAATTTTAAGGGTTGTCAGTTCTTTTTTCCCCCATAAACCTCGTGTCTCCAGCGCAGCCCTCCATTCGTCATATGACTGTGTCTCAGACTCTTCGCACTACCAGTTACCAAAGTGCTGCAGATGTGATGGTGGCGTTCTCTCTTTATAGCACTTTCTGCAGAGGATCACATCTGTCTTCTTTTCATATTTTCTGGTGACGGTGCCAGTTTTGCGCCATCTTCTGACGGTGATGGGAGGTTGAAGAACATCACCTGGGAGGGTGCAGGCACTGGAGGAAGCTGGTCAGATGGGGAAATGAAAGGGAGAGAGACGGGTGGTGCCGGTGCAATTGCAGCAAGTGCTTGATGAGGTGGAGCCTGGGAGACGGCCTGAGGTTACAGTCCCCCCTTGAGTTTCGTCTCCCCAGCAGTGTTTGGTGGCAGGATGAAGAGGTGAGGCTGAGCTAAGCTGCCAGAATGCAGAGTTGGTCCTCTCCGCATGGCTGCAGGAAGCTTCTCAGGCCTCTCAGAATCTCTTGTTCCTGCGACTTGCAACACCTGAACATGGAAAAACATAAAACAAACAAAATCAATAAACATTCACTTGAGGCAATGATACACAAGCGGGTGTGATGAATCTTGTCCTCCCTGTCTTGATGATCTTTGATGTGCTATGTTTTTACACTTTCTGAATGCTGGATATTGGGTTTAGCACTCCACTAAAAACCACTCTGTTGAAGCGCAACCGTCTCCTCCAACCACTGCATAAAGCATGTTTATGAACATGCTCATTTACTCACCATTGTGTGACTGTTGCAGCATTCACTGTGTTCACTGTAAGCACGTGTCACCATGATGAAGCGTGCCAGCCTCACTCCTTCACAGTGCACAGCATTTGGGTGGAGAGCACAGAGCCTTGTGGGGATGACCTCCACCACTCTGCTGCAGCCAGGCCACTGAGCAGGACTGTGCATATTTTGTTATTTTATTGTTTCATTTTTTATTTTTTCTGTTTTGTTTTTGTTTTTTCTTATGTCTTATATGTTTTGTGTTGTGTAGATGAATCATAAAGCTGGAGACGATAGCTTCTGTTTGCTTGACTGAACAAACCTCCTAGTGCTCTTGAATTCCTGTCTTGAAGCTAATCTCTAATCAATTGCACATCAGAACCTAAAAATTGACTGACATTTTGGGCTGTAATGGAGTAAAAGAGTTGTCTTGAACGCACAAGGCATTTCTAAGTGTTATGCTTTTGAGAACTGAGTGATATTCATCAGTCTTTACCACATCATAACAAGGTGGGTTTCCTCCGCTTTGAAGCTTCATAGTTAGACTTTAAGGCAGCTGGGTATACCATATTACTAGCAATTATATTCAGTCATGCTCATCCTGTACTGTTGATCTTATGACATGCTCTATCTATGTGTATTTTTGCTACAGGCTCAAAAGGTCAAAGGTCAAAAGATCCCAGAGTCACTATGAGTCCGAAGTAAAGCTTTATAAGGGAGTGATACATGCTGTCACTAGTATCAGGCATAAAATACAGCAAGGCACAACAGTACGATTAATACTACGGTACAGTATGTACGCTATGTCTAGTATATCATACCATTATACCATTATGTACAGATATATTTTACAGTAGGTATTAGCTGTACCATTATACACAGCTTTTGTCCCAGCAAGGTCAAAGAGCATTTTTTTCAAGTAAGTTAGGGGTAACTTTAATAGTGGATGAGGGGAAGGGGACCTGGACTGGAGCGGCAACCCTCCTTTAAAAGTTTCTTTTTGTCTGCTAAGTCTTAGCTATTTATTCATTCATTTACAATAAACACAGCAACACCATAACATCAGGAGAAGAAGTAAAACGAAATAGTAAAAGTGAGCCGGGACTTTTGCCCCACTGTAGTATACTGAACACCTGTATGTAACTTGAGGTTCATTTAATAACTTAGCTCTCAAAAGTTACCAAAAGGCAGCTTATTGTGTCTGATAAGTTAACATAAAATTGCCTTCACGCAATATTAGCAGAAATTCTCCAAAATCACTAAAAGGCAAGCTGCCCGGTGACCGACTGTACAGTACAGTACAACAGTACAGTGACGGGACAGTTAACTTTGACGCTAGCCATTAACCTTACTAAGCTTTCCATTGGCGTTATTCAGCAAAGAAAACACATATTTGCCCATTTACTTACAATTCTTGGTAGCGATACGGGCTGCGATTGGCCGCCGCCTCCCATCCTTGGTAGATTCTTGGTAGCGATAAGGGCGCTGATTGGCTTTCGCTACCAAGAAAGAGCTCGACTCACGGGAGACAGAGAGCAATGCGTGACCTTGTAGCGCCACCTAGCGGTTAACACGAAACAAACGGGCCAAATCAAATTTTGCAAAGAGGGCTGAACCAAAAAAAATTAAAATTAGCTTCATTTCGCTGTGTGTTTTAACGTGAGTTCAGCAACGAAAGGCTTTATCAACCAAAAAAACATGTCTCCTCACTCCTTGCAGGGTATGTAAATCAAACTGGGCTGAGAAAAGATTCACTTTATTCATCCTTGTGGAGCGCAAATGTATTGATGCAGTTATATTGTTCCTAAACATGTTCATTTAACGACTGCTTTTTGTTAAATTCATGCAGATATTTTTTGATACCGATTTCATATATTTTTCCTTGTTTATTTTGTTTATTTATTGCATTTACATGTGTATTAGGGTTTACCAAGGGAGGCGGTACCTATACAAACACATCAAGCTGCCGTATTAATGGTTAAATAGTGAATTTCCGGCCACGTGCAACAGGTGGCTCCGTGGCGCAATGGATAGCGCATTGGACTTCTAGGCAAACACTAGCGATGTGATTCAAAGGTTGTGGGTTCGAGTCCCACCGGAGTCGCACTTTTTCCACTTGAATGAGCAAATACATAGAGGTTGTTCATTAAACTAATGAAAACCAATGACTAACAATAAACGTAAATTTAGGCACAATAACATTAATGAAGCTAATTTCGTGAGATGTATGTCTGAACCAGTTAGAAAACACCAATTAATTTATGGCAGACACAATTCGTCAATGTGTAGACGAAGTTAATCGATAGTATGAGTCGCTACTAATTGTACCCAGTTAGTATCGAATACATATATTTTTTTTTGTATATTATTAAGAAGTGAGCTATGCCATCGCTGGGTTGTAGGCGTATCGATTAACGTTGCATGTTCTCGTAGAGAACACATACAAAGTACAGTGATATTTGATAAGAACAGTACAGTGGCAATAATACAAAGGGTTTATCGATTAAAAACGCTGGTGGGGGTTGGGGGGGCAATGCGTGTTCAAAATAAAACTTACTGACAGTGTGCAAAGAACAAAACATAAATGTATATTTGCAGAAAAACTGTAATAATACAAACACATTTTGATGCGCTTTTGACAACACTATACAGCGACGCAACTGAGTAGTTCGCCTCTGTACCTGCTCAGTAAGGCACTAACATTTATATATATACATTTTTTTCAAATGTGGGGAAACAATAGGCTTTTACTTTCGAGAGAAAAATCAGTCAACATCCGGTCAGGAAAGCTGCGAGTTTCCAGACGAGACCCGAAGACTGTGACACCGGGTGTAACCAACGAGCTAACGTTAGGCTAGTTAGATGTAGCTAGCGTCTAGATTTTGTCGTCGTATGGAGCCCTAAAATGCACACTACACCCACAGTCGCTTAGCGTTGTCGATTAATGTCACTGTGGTCGCTTTAATTCACAGTCACGCAGCTGTTGTCGTCGACGTCGTCGCCGTGGCTGTTTTCTAGCTGACCCTTGCTGGCCAGCTCGCTAACTAGCTTCTTCGGCTAGCTAGCTTATGGGTGTCAAAGTTAGCCGTGACTTCACCGGGTGTCTGGTTGCCTGATCTCACATTACGGACACGTCAAGGTAAACATAGCCACCAGCGAGTTGCAGAGCTAACTAGCAGGCTAATGCTTGTCCACCCTGTGCTCATTTCCCCCCGCCAGTACCTTTAAAAACACAACTATGCAAACGTTAGCTAATAAACTAAGCAGCCGTGTCAGTTGCGTCCGTTAACTTTGGCTAATGTTAACGGAAAGGTCATTGTCATTTTTCCTGTCGATCAGCTAATTCCTCTTAGCTTACTGTTACTCCCAGCTAGCGCTAATGTTGGCTAACTCGTAGCAGCCTGTGTAGCCAATGTAACGTATCACAATCATGTTTTTTTGTGAAGTTTTGATACTACTGATCGATGACCCTGTTACCCAGCTCATAACGTCGTTTTACCGTTATTATAATTATAACCCTATCACGCCTGTCTGTGATTTTGTTTAAATCACATTCAAACATAATAAGCACTCTTACGTATTTTACTCTGTTGTGTATCTAATCAAGGGTTAGACTTTGTCACTTTGTCTTCTAAAATGTTTTTTGCGGGGGTCATTATGCAATCTGAACTCATTCCTTAGTTGCCCTTTGACTTGTCACATCATAACTTGTCACATTGCCATACCAGCAATTGCTATCACTAGCAATTCATCATGATAAATACAGACTGTGATAGAGTTTGTGTAATATAAAAGCAAATATCATCCTGTTTATGACTAACTTGTGTCTTATTTAAGGTTGCTCAAATCTGCATCTTGATTTGGGGGCTGTAATGTCGGAGGTAAAGACCCCCACTCCAACGCCAGCTGGAGACACGTACAAAGGATGGGTGTTCAAATGGACAAACTACATCAAGGGCTATCAGCGAAGGTGGTTTGTCCTGAGCAATGGATTATTGTCATACTACAGGTATGCTATCTCACCAAATTCACATAGACATGAGCAAGTAAATGCCTTGCTTGTGTCACTCTTGACAGGCATAATGCTTTATTATGATGTAGCTACTGTATTATTACAGTTAAGTTAGATTTTGATCAACCTTGGTTAACCTAACCCACAAGAGATATGTACCCTTACTGATCCTTTATCAACATTTTTTTTTTTTATCATTTCAGCTGAATTTCTTTGTAAGGTCAAATATTAGGAATAGTAATTAGGAAAATATTAGTTGTATGTAATGACTGCAAATCCAGCACTTGTTAGGATTGTTGTGGCGATAGCATGTGGAGGTATTTACAGCTCTTTGTCTCTGATCATCAGGACCCAGGCAGAGATGGGTCACACGTGTAGAGGCACAATCAACTTGGCCACAGCAACTATTGCCGTTGATGATGCCTGCAATTTTGTGATCTCTAACGGAGGAGCTCAGACTTACCACCTAAAAGCCAGCTGTGAGGTGGAACGACAACGCTGGATCACTGCCCTAGAACTGGCCAAAGCCAAGGCCGCGCGCATGCAGGCCGAGTCAGGTAAGCCAAGACTGTTTTCAAGAAGAAGGCAGAAAGAATAAACTCACTGGAATGCCTATTTTCTGAACTGGTTGCTGTTGTGGAATGAGAAGTGCTTTGGGGACAGAACACAGAAGAAATCCTTTTGTTGCCCCCCTGTATCCTCACTTGTAGGACTCGCGTGTGTCTTTGTGTCTTCACAGATGACTCAGGGGATGACTTCTCGCCATCCTCTGCTTCGGTGCCCCCAGGACAAGGAGGCGGGACACAGAACTCCGAAGTCCAGTCCACGCTCAGGACACTAGGCAGCAAAGTGGAGGATCTTAGCACGTGCAATGATCTCATTTCCAAACATGGCTCTGCCCTCCAGAGGTCAGTCTCAGACTTCTTTTTTTTTTTTCTTTTATCCAGCAAATGTGTTCAATCTAATGAGCTTCTTGTGTCTGTTCTCATTTGATTATGAATGTACAGTACCTAAAACATGTGTATGTAAAAACCTATCTGTAAACAGCTAACCACCATACCAACACACACCCCCACATACACATGGAGCACTGTGTGTAGTTTTCTGAGATACTCTACCACTTTATTCCAGGTCTTTGTCAGAACTGGACAGTTTGCGTCTCACTGGAGAGGCTGGGGATAAGATTCGGCAGGTGACAGAGAGGGCCACCCTGTTCCGCATCACCTCCAATGCCATGATTAATGTGAGTGTCATCCCTTTCCTTGGCATATTTGTATTGGTCTTTAAAATGTACCAATAGGGCCTGGTACACTCAATGATAAAGCCCTATACACAGTGACTCAGTTATTAAAGACAATGTCTCACCCCATGAGAGTTTGCAGTAAAAGTGACTTTATTCATGTTTGTTTGTTTATATCAAATTATTATTAAATGGATTCCCAGCGATGCATTGAAATGCTTTCAGTTACTTCGTGTGGATTGATTTTGTCTGGGGCAGAGGAACCTAAATGCATAGTCCATCTGACATGTGCTACAAAGTGGACAAAGGAATTGCTCAGAGTAACTGGATTTGGGATACTAATGCGCCGTTGTCTCAGAGTCTAGTTCCTGATGCATCTATGTGATGTTTTGCCCCTCAGGCATGTCGAGACTTCCTTGCACTGGCCCAGGCTCACAGTAAACGATGGCAGAAGGCCCTGCAGGCAGAGCGAGAGCAGCGGGTTAGACTGGAAGAAACTCTGGAGCAGCTGGCCAAGCAGCACAATCACCTGGAGCGAGCTTTCAGAGGGGCGGCGCAGGCTAACACTGCCGCAGACAGCAAAGGTAAGAGCCTGTCAGCACCAGACCAGGGCCCAAAGGTGGCAGTGTAGTCAGAACAGCAGAATCACCTCCCATCTTCCATTAGATCTTGAAATAGGACTGTGCGATATGGCGATGTATATTGTGCGACATAAAAATGCCTATCAGTCAATGTTTGGCTCTATAGATGATTTCGTTGCATAATTGCATTGCATCGTTGCGTAATTTAATATGATTAAGTACCTTTTATTTGTCAAATATGTAATTCAAAATGTAATAAGAAATAGGCCTCTCTATGTGGTCATTTTATATAATTATTTATTCATGTAGTTTACCGAAAATGTGCTATATCGTGATATATCATTATGAGGATATGAAATGACCCATATCAGGATATGAAATTTAGATCATGTCTCACAGCCCTATGGTGAAGAGTCTTCTTGTAAGGAAGCACTTTTCCATACTACTAGGGCATTTATTGCCATTTTTTTCATTTTATCATAAAGGCTTGGATGCTGATTCATGTTATTAGTAATGAGGAAATAATAACCCAGTTCATACATTTCCTGATTATACCCATGTCCCATGCGACAACCCAAGATCTGGCACAGGCACATTGGTGATTTAAAAAGAAAGAAAGAAACAATCAAACCACGGAGGAGTCATGGTAAAGTTCTAAAATTTGACTTGTGAATGTTTGTCACACTTGAGATGGCTGTTGAAATTATATATATGCCTTACCAGACAAGGGCGGGACATGATACCTGTCAATCATTTACACTCGGAAAATGAATAAGAGCAGATTTGATGTGCTTGGGCTGTATAAAATTAGCCCATTTAGCGATATCCTGTGTTTGTCTTGAAATCATTTGGTGCTTTTGCCTCTCTAGGTTTCACTAAAACTTCTAACAATCTTTTGTATGTTATTTAGACAATAATTTTTTCATCATTATTGTATAATGCAGGGAGGGCTTAGCCCTGCTAGCCCATTTATACCAGTCGTCACTGTGCCATACCTAAAGCATATATGTGTGTTGGGTTCGTTTATGCCTCTGAGGGCTTTGATTGTGCTCACCACTGAATCTTTAGTATGCCGCTTGGATTCCTTCCAAGAGAGTAGAGTCTGTATTACTCACTGACTGCACTGTTTATCTTATAAGGCTCTGCTGGACCAGGAAAGGGCGAGGCAAGCGATGAGGATGACGACAATGAGTTCTTTGATGCCATGGAGGAGGCCCCTGAGTTTATCACTGTACCTGCAGACCCCCAGTTCCATAAGTAAGTAGAGTCTTATCTACCCTGTTGTTAAAAAAGACGTGTACAGATAGAACAACATGGGAGGGAAGGCTTTCACTGTGGGGAATCCACCAGCCTTAATTGGCGTTCCTTGTTATTGAGCGTTTATTTGTGCGAAACATTTCCTTGTATAAAAAGCAGAGTCATGATGACGCTGTGCATTTTGATGGTGATTCTTCTGTCAGCAATCTGCACATGTTTCCCAATGCTGGCACAGTTTTTTCTCAGGCAAAAGTTATGCCATGAATGCGTCACATGGAGCAACATTTCTTCAGTCATTTACTTTGACCATTCACTTCCGTGTGAAAACACTGCCGTGCTACACCACAGGTGTGTGTGGCTCCTGCAAAATCTTACTGCAACTCCTCAAAACTGCACATAGGATGAAGCAAGATCACTTAGGTCTGCTAGACTAGCACTTTGTGCTCCTCTGGGTTCTGTGCTGGTTTACTGTCACTAAATGAAAACAACATGATGCTGGTTTTCATGTCTTGTCAACCCACTTGCAGGGTGTCACTAAATTCTTAGTGAGAAATAAATCAAAACATTACTTTTGAGTGAACGTTTTGTTTCACTTAATGCAACTATGAGTTCTGTTTTTCTCTGAGCTTCATTAGCACAGAGTTAATAAAATCCCGACACTGTTCAGTGTTTTAGTGATCGGTGAAGTGTGACACTGAGAGCAAAAGCTCACACCAGTGTAGACCATTATAGCATAGCTGTGACAACACTTCCGCACAAGGCTTTAATTAAGTTGTGTTATTGCATATGTTATGCAGTCCCAGCCCAATTGGTGTGTTGAAGTTGATCAGATACAGTTGCTTGTTTGTTTTATAACTCTGCTTCCTTTTATGTCATGCTGTTTGTTGAGTAGACTGGGACTCATCCACATTATCATCAATTCTCTTTTTCTCCTCTGTTTCCTGAATCTGTTCAACAGAAGGTCAAGCAGCAACATTAGTGGCTTCAACAGTGAAATGGGTCCTGACGATCAGTCGGTACGTCTCAGTCTGTCCACCACTCTGCTAATGTTGCAGATAGAATGGTGTCACATTGCACAGATGACAATTAAGTATTTTGATTCATGCATTTTCTTGTTGGTCCCTTTTAGCTTAATGAGGAACCACTTACGATGAACCAAGAGTCACCATCTCAGGAGTTGGCACCACTGAAGAAGAGGCGGACCCGTATCCCAGACAAACCCAACTATTCCCTCAATCTGTGGAGCATCATGAAGAACTGCATTGGCAAAGAGCTGTCCAAGATCCCTATGCCTGTCAGTATTTCTACAGATCAAACATTTAATAGGCTCCTTAATACTTGATATAACATGGTAACTGTGTACAGTCCTGACACCATGTTTGAACACTCAAATATTACCTTGGACATAGATATGACTTAGAGTAGATGCTTCTGTACAGATTAGTCAGTGCCTATCATATCCCCTTGAACTCTACTTTACCCTTAAATTTGTTCCTCAGTGACCTTGTAGTTCATTGAAGCTACATCACGATTACAACTGAATGACATTTTCTCGTAAACCCAAGATGCCATTGTTTATGGCTGCAACATTACATCAAATAGAAAATGTATATTTATCTTGTGCATTAATTTCATCATTTCACACACATTACCCTTTCAGTCATGAAGACATATTTGGTATCTTTGGAAACCTCGGGAGTTTTGCGGGGTTGAACAAAGCTCATCACACAGAAATGACAATCACTGATGGGATTGGTGGGGTTGAAATGGTTAAATATACATTAAAACTTAATCTTTTAAACCTTTTTCCTTTCTGTAGGTGAACTTCAATGAGCCCATTTCCATGCTGCAGCGGCTGTCAGAGGATCTCGAGTACCACGAACTGCTGGACAAGGCGGCCAAGTGCCAGAATTCCCTGGAGCAGTTGTGCTACGTGGCGGCCTTCTCCGTTTCATCCTACTCAACCACTGTTCATCGCACGGGCAAGCCCTTCAACCCACTGCTTGGCGAGACGTACGAGTTGGATCGCCGGAGAGAGAGTGGCTACCGCTCCCTCTGCGAGCAGGTGAGGCGTGAAAGAGTGATAACAAGGAACTGAATAGAAACAAGGGATAGATTTCATGAAGGAAACATTTTTAACAGCTGAGTGGAAAGAAGAGCACGAGGTAGAGAAGAAATATGTAGAGCAGGTGACCAACTGAAGAAGTGGGTTAAATGGCTTGTAAGACCGGTGCAGATGAAGAGAGAAAGATGTGATTTTTAAATTGGGCATCAGTAAAGACAAGATTAGACATAAAAGGCGAAAAAAAAGAAGGAATGGGTTGAGGAAGGGGTTAATGGAGGAGAGATTAAGAAGGCGGAATCGAGGCCTGAGGCAGCAGTATATTAGAAAAGTAGAAACAGAGAGATGTTTCTTTTCCCAGAGGAGCAAGAAAATGAAAAGATAATCCAGCAAATGGTGCCTTCAGGAAGCAAATCCACTGACAGGGCAGAGGTGTCCTCAGAGCAATATGAGCTTTTCCATGCTGGTTCAGTTCAGACACCCAGGTTTCAGATGAGATTGACCCAGTGGGATAAACCATTGAATTCTATTGTAGATCAGTGTGTATAGTGAAATGGCATTTGTGATTATATTTGTGTATTTGGATATTTGGGGGGTTGTAAAGCCACATTGCCCTAAAGTACAGATCTTCCTTGGAGAAAAGGACGTACTGATGAGCAGTTGAATTTGTGAAGTCCAGTCAGATAGAACAACGACCATATGAAACACAACAATAACATACACTTTAATGTAGAATAAACAGGCAGGCATAAGTAATAAAAGAGAAGTAAAACTTAAAAACGAGATGAATGAAAAGACAAATAAAACACCTAGGATAAAATGTCAAAACAGTGATTAAAACTCAAAATGGAGCAGTGCAAGGCTTAACCCTCCTATTATGTTTGGGGTCAGTTTGACCCCAGCCAATGTTTAATGTCTCTAAATGAATGATTAACATCATTTTTTTGGCTTCATATTTAATGAGTGTTCCTAATGTAATGGGCACTACCGGGTAAACATGAAATTGACATGATGATATGTTTTCAATGTCCTGTTCACACTTTGTAACGCATTGGTTATAAATAACAAAAATCTGTACTTAAAAATAATATAAAGCCATTAAAACACCAAAAATTAATATTTCTCTCCAATTTCAGATCAATCAGTGAGATTTTATGGTGATTTGCATATTTTTCCATTGTCGCGTAACAGGAATACTGGATGTGTAGGTGGGGGTGGAGGGGGAGTTATGTTTTTTTTAAAGGGCTATTAATCAACAAAGAAACAAAGTACCTGACACATAAACTTTGATAACAATTTTAGTTATAATAATTTTGTGGAAGTTTAAACTGCAGGGGTCAAATTGACCCCAAACATGTTCAAAAATGTGAACATAAAAGGAGAGTTAAGTGCAACATCAAAAATAACTTACGCCTTAGACCAGGCAAGCAGGTTTTACGTGTTTTTTTTGTTTTGTTTTGTTTACCAGGGACTACTCCCTTAAGAACTGGGTGGTCCAGTTAACATATTTCACCTCCCAAGTTTAACTCGTGCCACAGTATTCCAGCTCAAACAAATACAGCTTTTTCTCAGACAATCAACCCTCTCAGTCTCTTATTGAACCACACTATGAATATGAGTGCAGTCCAAAAGACAGACTTATAATGTTTATTGATCATCGCTGCACTGGCTGCAGATGAGCTTGTGGCATGGTTACACCTGTGATACTCAAACATCACGGGTTGGGAATGTAGAACTGAAATGCCAGTTAACCAGTTTGTACTGAGCTCCAGTCCCAGATGGTCATGTGCTTTTAGATCAGAGTCAAGGGAGGAGGTGCAGTGGATCCAAAACATAATGGTTCACATCGTATCACGGTTTTGAGTCATGGATCGGATCATTTTTTCAGATCAGATCACAAAAGCAGACTTAAATTCACATGACCATACTGTAGGTGCATTTGTGTTGCACTTAAGAGAAATACACGGCACACACTGCTCTTGCCTGTCTTTTCACTACAACTCTGCATCAAATGTTGAGCATTTATACTTAAAAAAAAATAACAGCAGTAGTAAAAATTTTACTTCACTGTACACATAAGTGATCAACTATGCTCCTTTACACCTCTAGTAAAAAGAGTGTATTGGTTCAAAAAGTGAAATGCAGGTGTCATTGCTTTTCATTTTAGATAATGTGGCTTTATATCCCCTTGCACTGTTTAATTTAGTTTCTCACAATAAAGAGAACATTAGTTTTGTCTTAAAACAGCTTAAATGCATTGAGCACAACAGGTTTGGTTAATTTTCATCAGCCATTTGGGACTTATGAAGCATGCATCACGCACTGAACGCATGATATGATTTTCCCCAGGTGAGTCACCACCCCCCAGCAGCAGCACATCATGTGATCTCTGATCGAGGCTGGACCCTTAGGCAGGAAATCACAGTTGCGAGCAAGTTCCGCGGAAAATACCTTTCCATCATGCCTCTAGGTAAGACACGGACAGGTTCTGAACAACACAGACGTCTGTCAGGCATAAATATAGGCCTTGTGTGAATGTGTCCTAAGACACTGGCGAGGTATCAATGTTTGCTGTGCTTGCCGGGAAACCATGGTGCATGAAGAATTAATTTCCGTGTTTTGATGCGACAAGTGGTGTGTTTGTGTTGCGTCAGTGGTTAAGGAGATGATCCACATCTATCATGATAACATTCATTGGCCAAAATTGTTTATCCTGTCAGTCTTGCTTGGTTCATTTCACCCGTTTTCACTTGCTCTTCCTCGTAGGCACAATCCATGCTATTTTTGAGAAAGGCAACAATCATTACACATGGAAGAAAGTTACTACCACCGTGCACAACATCATTGTAGGAAAACTATGGATTGATCAGGTGAGACTGAAGATTAACTTTTAATGAACTTTTGAACTTTGAATGAACTTTGAATGGCTTTTAATGAACAGCAGTACCCTCAAATAAACTTGAGGTGTTCATTTAATTTTAAAGTATTTAGACATTTTCTTTCTTTTTTTTTCAGTAGAAAATAAAATGAAGTGTCATTGATTTACTTGTTCCTTCCTCTCTCTCTGTCAGTCAGGAGAAATCGATGTAGTGAACCACACAACAGGAGACCGCTGCCATCTGAAGTTTGTCCCATACAGCTACTTCTCCAGAGATGTAGCCAGAAAGGTGGAGAATGACAGAGAATGCTTTGTCTGATTGTGGCTGCACTGCAAAACAGTTCCCTCTCCTTTGCTGTACTTTCCCTCTGTGTTACTCAGAGCCAAGTTCTGCTTTTTGGTGAAACTGTCTGTTATTTTTTCTACATGCCTAAGCATTTTTCTGCCCTCTGCACTCACTGTGCTGTGACGTGTTTATTGTTCAGGATCATGATGATTTCCTTTCCTTTCCTTTTCTCTCTCTTACACTGCTTTACCTGCTCTCTTATTATCTCTCAGGTGACAGGTGTGGTGATGGACAAGGACGGCAAGGCCCATTATGTACTGTCAGGCACATGGGATGAGAAAATGGAGTTCTCTAGGGTGATGCAGAGTAGCCGAGGAGGGGAGAACGGCACTGAGGGCAAGCAGAAGACAGTCTACCAAACCCTCAAAGCCCGAGAGGTCTGGAGGAGGAATCCTCTGCCGTGAGTATTGCCTGCATGGCTGTGTGTACCAACATTAGTTCTGAGTAAGTTCTAAGTTAAACTGCATATCAAGTTGTTTGTTTTTTAAATATAGCTCTCTCATACATGTCTCAGAGCTTCACACAGCATGACACGGCCATGTAGTGTATTACATCAGACACATTTATAATAACATTTACAATCATGGCAAATTCAGAAACCCACGCAAACAGTGCAGACTTCACACACAAAAGGACTAGGGTGAAGGTTTAGATGACTGAAATGGAACGGAATAGATTCAGCAGAGGATAATACACTTGCTAATGCATTATTATGACCCCCACCAGAGTTCTGGGCAAGGCTCGTCAACAAGAGCTGTGGCTGGTCATACAATTTGTTGGCCTTTTGCCCTTTGTTTAAAGCAGGCTTGACATAAGCCCTCACCTAACCGCCACCCTTAACCATGCAGGCGTATCTTTGCCAGAAATCTGGTCAGGCAACTAGCAAGCAGCCATCTTTGTGGAAACAATTGAATAACTTTATTGACACTTTCAGTGTGAAAAAACAAGCATTATTAAAGTTACTGGTAAATGAAGATATCTACACAGATAATTGTACCTCCAAAACCAAGTTTTTGGTTGGTTGATGAAAACAGAAGAGCGACAAAGATATTTTCCAAATTTTTAACTTTGACAGCAGAAAGTGGTTTCTGTTAGCCGTGCATTAGGCCTTCTTCGCAGCAGGAGCAAACTTTTTGGTTGACGCGGTGCCATCGGCGAATGCATACAACTGTTGCCATGGCAAGGGGATGCACAGACTTGCCATGAGCACAAAGGCCCATGCCCATTCTACTCAGTCTCAGTTCCATTTCTATGTCTCAGACCCATTGCTTTCTTTCTGTGAAGCAACAGCCCTAACCACTCAGCCATTGTGCTGTGTTCCTCGCTTAACGACAGAGATTTTCCATATAGCAAGGAGATAAAAGACTCATGGGTTTCAGCATTGGCAGAAGTGCAATGAGCAGCTGGACCATCTGCATCATTTTAAGCCATAAGTCATATTCTTTAACATCATGAAGCTGTGTCTTGCAATTTTGCAGTGGTACCAGTTTTTCCACTGCAGTGAATACAGTCTCTAAGAAGACTCTTTCTGAAATGAAAGTCATGTCTTGAGAAACATGTTGAGCATGAGTGGCAGCAATGTCAATTTCCTATGCCACAAACCACTGTCTCAAAAAAACCTGCTTGTACAACATACCAAGGCATCTGCTCCACTCAAATAAAAGAGCCTGTGTCTCGGCTTGCTGCACATTTTCAACCAGTGATTGTTGTCTCCCCTGGGGAAAGGCCTGGTTGTACTCTCCATCTCTAGCAAGTAGATTAAATTTGTGTTCTACGAGACCATAATATTTTTCATCCCACATGTCATCACCTCAAAGCCTCTGATCACACATGATCACATCAGTAATGGCAGGATTTCATTTAGATGTGAGATCTCTGATCCAGCCCACTGGTGATGGACCCACTCTCACTCACACATTTAAAGTGGGAAATGAAGCCGTATCATCTATCAAACACCAAGTGTGTTGAACTGCATGTCACCTTCTCACTGCTGCCTTGGGAAAATGGGTAAAAATAAGCCAGAGTGGCTCTACTATTGCAGTTTGATTATGGGAATAAATAAATGTTTTTTAATTGAATTAATTTAACCACAAAATGTTGTAGTTTTTATGTGGTGATCTCGGCTTCTTGCCCTGATAGCTTGAGCACTTGAGCAGCTTTATATCTTGTCTGGTTTAATCAGCATGTATTTGCCTACACAGGTACATTTTTGTGGCTGGTGTTGGGCTTTCATGTTATGGGTTATTATGGGTATATGCTTTTATGTTGGAATGTGAACCCTGCCTGATGAGAAAATGATCCCTCTGTGGCAATAAAGATTGACTGGAAGTGTTTCCATTCTCTGTCTCTGCTTGTGCATAGCGAGGGGGCAGAGACCATATACTTCTTCACTGACTTGGCGCTCACCCTCAACGAGCCTGAGGAGGGCGTGGCGCCCACTGACAGCCGGCGCAGGCCTGACCAGCGGTTGATGGAGGATGGCCGCTGGGATGAGGCTAACGTAGAGAAGCAGAGGCTGGAGGAGAAGCAGCGCAGCGTGCGCCGGGAGAGGGAGAGGGAGGCCGCCAGCCAGCGCACCTCCAGTCAGTCAGAAGAGGGTAAGAATGGCCCATTTCAACGTTGCTGTGCTAATGCCTTACTCCTGTTCTCCTCTCTGTCTGCTATGGGAACAATCTTTGAACTAAGGTTAAAAAACTATCTCTATCATCCCCCTCTTCTCTTCCAAAAGCTGTCGATGAGGACTCTTTTACTGACCCCTCTCTGAAAAGCAAGTATTTCTCTTTTTATCCTTTTTTCCTCTTTCTTCTTCTTTCTTCTGAGTACTGATTCTGTTACAAAAATGTAACCTCCTAGATGTTGTTCTTTGCACTCTTTTTAAAGAACTTTTTTGTTTTTCTTCTACCAGGCGCACCCCATGACAACTACAAGGCACTTTGGTTTGAGCGATGTGAGGACCGCATAACAGGTGAACCAGTTCATATCTACAAAGGAGGCTATTGGGAAGCCAAGGAGCGTGGCAGCTGGGAGGCCTGCCCAGACATATTCTGACCCTGGCACTGTGTGGAAAGTGCCCCAGACAAACTGGTCCATTGGAGCTGACCAGCGGACAGCTACTGTAAAAGCCCGCTCCCCCTCCAGGCGATGGCTGGTCCCCTCCAACGGCTCTGTTATAAGAGATTTCGAGGACAGACACTGCAATCTGACCCAAAGGGAGAGCAGGGTTTTCCCTCTGGCCTCATCCCATTTTGGTCCCCAACTAATAGCCCAGAGTTTCAGCACCTACCACTGTCGCTATCATGATGTGAAAGGTCTTGAGCAAACACTAGACAGCTGAGGCTTTGTTGTTGTGAGAGCTAGTTGAAACTAGTTGTGTTCTGCTTTGACTCACCTTCAGTTTGTGAGATGTGAAAGGGGTGAGGAAAAGGGGAAGGAAATGGAATGGGCAGCGCTTCCTAAAGTAGGTCGTCCCCTTTTGTCCCCCACTTGATCTCTTTGTGTCACTGTAGTAGATCAAGAGCAGAAGCGGTTTAATCGACACATCTCCGCCACCATTGTGTGCCGATAGCACTCTGTGAGATAACGTAGTGTTCCTATCTTCATCCACGGCCTTGTGTGCATAGGTAATAAAATAACTCTAAAAAAAAGGGGTAAAACCTGGTTAATATATATACATATATATAGTTGAAATAATTAATGTCATTCAAATGTCGATCGGTGGCCTTCATGAAGTTGGAGAGGGTTTCTTCTTTATCTCTCACTGATTGTGTCTTAACGTAATGAAGTGACGTTGTAGTGTGTGTGTGTGTGTGTGTGTGTGAATGATTGCATATCTGCTCTTCCATCACTCTGTGATACTGCT